>JAZHYW010030371.1:0-176709 GCA_037355805.1 Ixodes ricinus | reverse complement strand
TTACGTATTGCTCGCAACGCCGATTCCTTAACGACTTCTGCCAAGACGTGTCTTATACTTCGTTTCAGCTTCGGTCCAGACAGAGGCGATGCTGCAAGCGCGAGCTCCGGGCTTCTGCGGCCCTGCCAAGCACGCGCGCTCGTGCAATCGCAGAAAGCACTGTTCAGGGCCACACGCTTGCGCTCGTAGCATCGGCCGCGTCTGGACCCAAGCTGAAACGAAGTATAGCTACTGCTGTGACTGCGCACTTTGGGTTAACAGAGGACTGCTCAATTTTGTTTATTCCCACGGCCTAGCTTCATAACCTAATGATACCTTTCATTATTTCGATGAGCACATGCCTAATTGTTTGGTAATGCCTTTCCAGATTGGTGTCTCCATTTTGTTAAAACCGGGGGTTGCACATGGGAAATCTTTTTTTTTTCATTTAGTAGTTAGTTGCGGCGCGCATTATATTTTTGTATTTCTCGTTCCTTTCCTTGATCATGTATTCAAACTCAAAATCGTTTTTTTTCCTCGTACTTGATTAAGCGTTGTGATAACAAAATTGTCCGTCGCGCTGTATGGCTACAATAATGGCGTCCATGAGCAGTATCGACATACAAAACCGTACCGTTATATTGCTGGGTTTTATCTGTAGGTTTATATTGCAGCCTTTTGTCTGAAGGCGAATTTTTAAAGTTTTGTTTAATAGAGTTCAACACAATATTTGAAAAAGTAGTTATACGGTCAATGTATTATTTCTAAGAAAACTGTTTTACCAGATAAAATATGTACGCGCAATTGTGTGGCAGTGTTTCGTCTTGTCATTCTATTATTTAAAAAAAAAGATTCTGGAATCGCGTCTGCAATGTGAGTTTGATAGAATATTAAAATAAATTTCACAATAGAAACACACAAATTAAAATGCCATGATTGTTTCGAGTGCATTTACTTGTGTTGGAACTTTTTCTTACCACAATCTAAGCCCTCTAAAGCAAGTGAACGGAAATAAAAGAATACCTTCTTGAGGTCAGGTGCTTTAAGCCCTGCCCAACTTTGCATCACAAAACAAGGAGTTCAAAATGTAAGGAGCTGATGTTTGGTGCAGTCGTCAAATTGAGGAATTGCAACCCATCACTGTAGAGGTTTTTTTCGTAAATATGATTCAAGGCGAGCATTATTTAAGATATGCTCGATGGCCGATCAGCTGCTAGTATGAGTGATTAGATAAACCTCAATGTACCTCAGTTACTTTGTTATTTTGCACTTCTTTTTCAAGGTTCAATCCCTCTCGGAAGTCTACCAAAAATATTTATCTGAGTACCGGAGCCACACCAATACTTCAAAGCAAAATAATGAATTACCAGTTGAAAGGTTTGTATCTTCAATCGTGCAATTATCCGTCATCTATAAATGTGGGAATTGTACAGCCAACCCGCTTATTCTTACTTCGATAAAGGTTTTGGTACCTTCTAAGCAAGAAAATTTGGAACATCCTTATTTTGGACTTCTTTAAAACGAAAGACCAAAATTTTTTCGTAAAATGTCCGAAAGCTGTACAAAGCGTTGCATGCGCAGCGCATTCTCAGTCTGGAAATAAAACAAAAATAAGAGCAACTCGCAATGAAATTCTATATCTGCTTTTTTGTCTAGATTTGTTTGCCACTTTTTGTGATTATAAAACGTAAACGAACACCATCTTAAACCTTAATCTGGCAGTCAGACAAAGATTCCTAAAAAATAATTAATTACTTGGTATCTTAGCAAAATATAATGCACATCAATTTTTGAAATATTAACTCAAAAGAACCTTACAACTTTTTTCGAACATTCAATTTCCTAATCTTTGCAATAAATCACGACAAACTGAATTAGTCACTTTAATAATTACGCGACGAGAACTTTGAGTAGAGACGTCTTTTGTGTATTGCACTTTGCTCCACCCTCCTTCCCCCTTTTTTTCCCATAAAAACAAACAAACAAAAAAACAACCTTATTCTGTTTCAAGTACATACCAACCGCATTGTAGCACCACAGAGGGAACGGATATGAACGTCCAATATTGGAATAGGTATAATACGTGACTTCCTCACAGAGGTTCCTATAAAGCACTCGGTGCGGAGGTATATAAAAGCACGCTTCGGCAAAAGTTCAGTGTTTTTTAACACCTTGTTTTGCGATGCAAGAATCAGCGGCAGGAACACTTGACGTCGTCAGGTTATTCCTTTATTTTTTTCCACTGGCTTTAGAGGGTTGAAATTGTGAACAAGGGTCCTGAACATAATAAATAAAATACTGAAACCACAGTACGGCTGGTGACAAATCATTTTTAAGAAATTTCGAGATTGTTAAATTGAATAATCTTGAAGAAATGAAACGCTTGCATTGGTACTATTGTATTTCCGACGTGTTATATTTTAGATATTCTATGCAGTTTCCGATTGCAAGAGCCATTGAATTGATCTTATATTACATATATTAGAAAGGCAGGACATAACACAAAAAAATGTCACACATTATATGATCTGGTAATTATAGAGACCAAAAGCAGCGTTCTGTACACGTGTGTCATTTCTGTACATCTTTATATTCAGTAGAGTTTCGCATATCAGTTAGATAAATAGGCTACACTATAAATAGTATAGACGATAAATTTCGCTCTGCAAAAAGGGCTTGTTTTACTTAAAATTGAGAAGTTGATTCATGATAATCAGAATTATGCATTTTACGTAGCTTTATCACTACTCCTCGGTCAACGTTAGCTTCAAGCTTGTTCAGTATTCTCTTGTGTTGCAATACCGAACGCTTTTTTATTGAAAAATGCGTATTGTAAAAACGTTGTGTTTGATCTTGATAAAAAAAGAAACGAAAGACGTTTACAATACCCCTGTAACGCCGAATTCGAAGCGCAGCTCTTGGGGAGGAGGAGAAGGGGTATCCCCTACTGCCGGCTCTCACCTCCTCAGCCACCCACTGCACTCCTCCATGCCTCTCACTCCTCTCCCGTCTCCGTCCTACTCCGCCCTTCGTCTGACCTCCTCCGACGCGTCCCCTCCTCCTCTCTATCAAGCTCGTCACTCCCCTCCTACCTCCGTCTACTCCTCTCTCCTTCCTCGTCCCCACTCCACCTCCCTCGGCCGCACGTCCTCTCCTCTCTCCCCCTTTCTCTTCCTCCGCCTTCCTCCTCCTCCTCCACCATCCACTCCCTCTCCTCTTCTCCCCTCCTCCTCCTTCCCATCCCACCCCCTTCCCCTCTCCTCCACTCCCATCGTCCTCCTCTTCGAGCTTCTTCGCCTCCGGCGATTAGGGGATCCCGCGCGGTTGAACAGTCAGAGGGACGTCTTCGACGACAGCAGACGATGGTTTCATTCGGTCCTTGAATTTTGGACTGGATTAGATCTTCGAGGCGTTCCTGACGCTGCTGGCTCGCAAAAAGCAGCTGTTCTTCGCACGTGTCCCGGGAGGTGGTTGACGTTTCGCAGTTTTCAAACCACAGCTGGCCGGCCGTTGCAGTGAGAAATAGGTGTTCTAGGCGCTCTGCTTTGGGGACCATCGGTTGTGACATTCCACCCGTTCTCACTACTGTATCCAATCGCCGACGTCTTCGTAAACTTCGCCATGGAAGGGCATCGGCGTACGAGATGCGACAGGCAGGAACATGACGGGGGATGCGGCAGCAGGGGTCTTTTCGGCAGAACCTGGGGAAATATCTCCGGGTTTGTCGAATTCTTCTTCGCTGCTTTAACAATGGACCGAATTCCGGCGTTTGGCCTTGCTCGGACTTCGTCTGGGTGCACACAAGAAAGCTCTCCGGGGCTAGATATCGATCTGGTCCGGCGGCTCCTCGGAGGCTTAAGCAGACGGGGAATAAAACGTTATCCCGCACCTCCACCAGAAATGTCGCGAATGGAAAGAATCGACAAGCGTAAAACTGAAAATAGAGTTTGAATCTGGCAAACTTGTGCCAGAAACAAAAGAAAGAAGGAGCTTCGAGAAAGCAGCAGCGAGCGTTGAAGGCGGCAGCCATGATACCGCCGAGGTGTCGGCGTGACAGCTGTCTAGTTAGGGCTAGCGCGAGGGTGCGAACGTCTGTCGTCGTCAGAAGAAAGTCTGCAAAGCCACGCTGCTCCTTATCTATTAGACTCGCAATCTCGGACATTCCGCCTAGAATGTTCGAGCATCGAAGACTCGGGAGACTGACCCGGCAAGGTCGGCCTCCTTACCTCTTACACTCGGTATCTCGAGCATTCGAATGGAACGTCGAATCATTTGGTTAAGAGTAAAGGCTAATCTTCTAGAAGTGCAAAAAAGTGTTTCCTCTCGGCCATACACGCGGCAATAGAAAATCAATTAAGTTCTTAGTGTACGCCTAGACAACGGTCCCGAACCTATATTTTGAATTGCACACTCGATGAACCATAACTCTCGTTTTACTATTAAAAAAAAAACATTTCACGCCTAAATGTTTTTTGTGGCTGTGAAAAAAACAGTTTCGTTGTGCTCAGGTTTTAATTTCAAATTGTTCAAAATGAAATAAAAACTTAATTATAAGCAATAAAAAATTAATCGAAAGACGACAATTGCCTTCATAGTTTTGTGTACTGTTTTACTGGTTGAGATGAAAAACGACGCACTAATTATTTCACGTAGAAAAGAAACCAGCAGAGGCGAAGCGAAGGATCAAAAAACTCTAGGTTCAGCGTAAACAATCCTCACAATGACTCATGCAGAAACTACTGCCAACGGCATAACGCGAGGTGAAAAATAAATTATTTGTCTTCTCGTTTTGCTGGACACATTCAGAAAACAATACCCGTATACGTCATCGCACTTACGTCAATAACACAAAAATAATAAGAACAAACTATCCTATTGTATGGCAGAGCACTATATAAACCCGCACCAAAATTTGTATCGGCATAGTCAACGTCTACCGTCCAAGATGAAGGCAACTCTCATAGCCATTTGCTTCCTCGCTGCAGTAACGCTCTCTGTGGGAACCTCGTGGGGTAAGCCCATGTTTTTTAAGCGTGATACTTTGTTTCTCAATGTCTCGTGAACGTTTTTGCTCAGAATTAACCTCCTTGATATTACGCTTACACACTGCGCTTCGGTGATTTTTTATATGCGGACTTTATTAGTGATCGGAGAGACAATTAATTCAGTCTTATTACGCCAAATCAACTACGACTAGTTTTAGTCCGCTGCACTTTGTTTTTCAAAAATATGCTTAAAGACAACAAACTTATTTCTTCCCAGAGATATAAAATGCATACCTATAAAAAGAAATCCTATGTAATACTAGCTGCCATGAGAGGTCTTCATACCGTCCACCGGGAAAGTAAAAAAAATCGTGGCATCATGGTATTGCTGAGCGATGTTAATCTGCCGTCAGGTTTAAAGGTCTCGGTCACAACAGTGATGCAGACACCTGGGGACACTCCACTAGCGTCGCAAAGATTCTATGAAAGCAAGACACGTGTCAAATCTTCCAGATTAAATGAAGCTGCGTTAGCCATCGAACGTCAAATTCTTCGGTCAAAAGTGCGAATCAGAGGAAAGCAATTTGATGCGCAATGTTAAAGTCACTGGCTGTGGATGCTCCAGATCCAAGCACAGCATCACATGCTAAATCCCTAAATCTATGGAAATGTGGTAGCACGCTGGGATCAGAGCATAGTAACTCCCACGTCTTTCATTGTAATTGATACCTTAAAACAATATAAGCTACAGCAGACTACATCTTTACAAATGTATGTTTTATTTGAACACCGATCGCTTCATTCGTTTCAAACATAACAATCAAGTGTTAGGAGGCTTAAGTTTTAAATTAACCGCTCTTTAGAATTCCAAGCTTTTCAGTAATGCTATATATTCCGTTATTTATTTTTGCTTCGAACGCATACCAAAGGCGCTTTGCATTAATCAGATATATTTAATTTGTGTAGTCGTGGGTCACGTGTTAAATAATATACCACTCTAGAAACACAGCACTAACCAAGAGCGATTGTTCATTATTTTATTACTGTGCAGGTATTAATGTATTAGGCGTTCCTACTGCTTTAAGAAGTCAGCAATGTTTACCAAATAATAAAAACCGGCATGTAACAAGAATCGTGTGAACGCATGGTGAACAAATTTACGCCATCATCGTTTCCGGTCGTTGCAGGTTATATACTTATTTAAATATTTTGGGACTAAGAATGTAAGTTAAGTGGTTTAATTCATGACATAAGGAGGTCATGATAGCCACGCTACATGACTCTTTATGACTTGTGATTGCTCGTTAAGCGAGCAACCACAAGTTGGTAGATCACAAGATAGTTGTAGAATAATACGTGTCCACCTTACCAGTATTTAACTATAGTACAAGGATTATCATATTCTATATTTCATAAATTAAATACAGAAAATACGTTGTTTTTTCCTTATTTTATATTGTATATGTGTGTGTGTGTGTTTTTTACCCGCAGGAAGCCCTAAGCCCTGCTCGAGTCCGCCCGGTAAGTTATGTTCAACAAAAAATGCATAACCCTCAACAAAAACTTATATGTAACATTAGCCGCCGCGCTGGCTCTTTATGACCAACCATCAGGCAAGGCGCGAATTTCGACGCCATGTTTAAGCAGGTTGACGTTGTTAGGCTTCAGTGTTCGAGGGTTTCGGTGACTACGTGACACTAGAAGAATGGGATCCTTAAATAAAGTTACTGAAATGAAAAAGAACAAAACACTAACTTGACCTGCGGCTCTCAAAGAAGCTGTTTGTAATGCAGCGCCTAAATGTTCCATGACCACTGTAAATCTGGCTGAAACATTTTAGATGCGATTCGAAGACACCAGTACAGTAGCAGATTCGAGAGGAAAGGGACAAAAAAACGCCCGCGGGCGATTTTTTTTTTTTGAGAGATGTAGGGCATTAGAAGTAGGATCAGCCTTTTGCCGTCCTGGCAGTCCTTTAAAAGGGTTTGGAAACCAAATTTTGTAGCTCATTTCCTTGCCTCAACATGACGGAGGTGGCAGTAGAAACTCAGAAACATAATTATTTTCTGAGAAAACGGAAGAAAGATATTTTAAAGGGGTACGGAAACGAAACACCAGTGCTCATTTTTTAGCTTTAATGTGTTGCGTGTTGCAGCATAACCTCAAAAATACCAGTCTTTTGTTGAAAGTTACAAGAAAACTAATTTTAAAGCTAATTAAACGACCTTTCAATGTGCACCTGGTGAATGCATGTGGAGCCCATTTGGGAGGTAATCTAGCAACGTTGGGAAATCGCTACGTAGCTATGCAGATAGTAAAGCGGAGAATGGAGGAATGGGTAGAAGATATGCAAATACTGGGTGAGCTCCAAAATGGATTCCGAAGAGATAGAAGACTGGAAGATAACTTATTCGTCACCACACAATGTATAGAAATAGCAATGAAGAACCAGACTCCTTTGTGGTTAGCTTATTTGGACATCAAGGGAGCGTACGATAATGTGAGCCAGGAAAACTCTAGAGTCAGCTGAAGGAATATAACTTAGATGCAAATTTGGTTAGGTTTCTTCAGCAGGTGTACACAGACAATAAGGTAGTTATAACATGGGAAGCAGAAACTACACAACCCGCAGCAATAAAAAGAGGGCTCAGGCAGGGCTGTCCACTGTCACCTCTGCTTTTCATGATATATCTCAGTGAAATGGAAAAGAAATTAGAGCAGAGCAACTTAGGTTTTGATGTGAGTTATATGGAAGGAGGGAGAAATGTAGTACAGGTAATACCAGGACTGATGTATGCAGACGACATAGTACTTATGGCAGATAACCAGGATACGTTACAGGAACTAGCTAGAATATGTGGAGAGGAAGGGGACACATTGGGCATGAGTTTTAGTAGTGACAAGTCTGGAGTAATGGTGTTTAACGACGAAAAGAGGGAACCCCTGAGGATACAAGACATTGTAATAGACCAAGTAGGAAAATACAAATATCTGGGAGTCTGGCTCAATGAGGGAACGAAATATCTAGAGGAACATGAGGAGAATATAATTAGAAAAGGGAAAAGAAATTCATCTATTATGAAGCTCAAGGCACTATGGAACTATAATAGATATGAAGTAGTCAGAGGTATATGGAAAGGAGTGATGGTACCAGGACTGTCTTTTGGCAATGGGGTACTGTGCATGAAATCAGAGGTTCAAACAGGATTGGAAATTCGACAAAGAAGCGTAGGCAGACTGGCGCTGGGAGCACATGGAAAGACACCAAATGAGGGAGTACAGGGGGACATGGGCTGGTCGTCTTTTGAGAGCAGGGAGGCAATTAGTAAGTTGAAATTTGAACAAAGGTTGACCGAAATGGATGATACGCGGTGGGCACGGAAGGTATTCAAGTATTTATACATGAAAAGTTTAAACACAAAATGGACAAACCGAACCCGAAAGCTTACATTTAAATACCTACTCACTGGTGATGGGGCTGAGCAGACTACTTCAGTGGAAAAGGGGGTGAAAGAGGCAGAGAGAAAAATGTGGGAGGGAAGAATGCAGGATAAATCAGCTCTAACAGTGTACAGGTCACAAAAGCAGGACATAAGAAAGGAAAATGTGTTTGACGATTCACTGGGAAGTTCTTTGCTGTTCGAGGCGAGAACGGGAGTTTTGAGGACGAGGACGTATAGGGCTAAATTTCAGGAGATAGACACATTATGTGCTGCCTGCCATAATGAGAGTGAGACACTTGAGCACTTGGTATTAAAGTGCACGGGGCTTCGTCCTGCCCTCCCTGAAGGGGTAACAGATTTGGCCGGGGCCCTGGGTTTTGCTGGCGACGATGGAGGGACGGAGGAGAAGAGGATTACAGTCACAAAGAGGCGATTAGAAGATTAGTGGAAATTATCTAGGGAAAATTGAATGATGCAGAACTAACTAGCACAGCTGGGGACAGGCGGGACAGAGGAAAATTGTGACTCCCTCCCGTGTGGCTCCGGCCCAAAGTCTCAACCCTGTCCTCCAGTGGGTCCGGTGCAGGGGTAACGCCGACAAGGTTTGACCAGAGGAAAATTGGCGACTCCCTCGCCGCGGGGAAGAGGCGGGGGGTGATGTTTTTAGTTTTTTTCCCCAATCCCCAAAGGTCATCCTGGTGATATCCCACACTACCTGGTGATAGTTAGAGGGTAGAAAATTGGCTTAGAAGGGCGGGAGGAATCAAATGTTTGTCTTTCTTAGACTTAGGCTAGGTGGCGCAAGCTACCGCTCGCTACAAAGGGTATAGCCAGTAACATCCATCCATCTATCCATCCATCCATTCATCCATCCATCCATCCATTTAGTCATGACGTAGCAAGTTCCATCGGAGCACGTCCCCTCTTTGGAATTCAACATTTTCCTTCATAGCTTTCCTCCTCAACTCACAAATCGCGCATTGTAGCAAACAGTTCAAGAAGATTAGCCCGTCGCTCGAAATTTGGACAAAAGATGCTTTTCCCACCCCTTCACCCCTCAGCTGACAGTGCTGTGGAAGCTACGTTCTCCTTGTTCCAAGCACACGCTCGTCACCCCTCCGGTACTTCGAACGGCTCGGTTGTAACGCGCTGACGCTATTGACACCACCACAACGCTGAGAACGCCACCAACGGCAAAGCTCATAACCACGCCAGCCTTGCTACGTCACGAATACAAAGAATCATTTTTTGTTGTTGTTGTTTTTGTTTGCGCCGGATGTCCCTTGGCGCATCGCGCTCTCCGGTCGCTTCTCTTCGAGCGCTCGTTCGATTGCACCGTTTAGAGCGACAAATATAGCCAGTCGTTCAAAAAACAAACGTGGAATTGTCATTTACGGTTATTATCCGTCAGGATTGACTCATTTCCGAACGAAATTTGAATATGTCAATTTTCGTTTCCGTACCCCTTTAAGCAGAATTAAACAATAATCAAAACCCAACTTGTTGTTGCTTGTGAAGCTCCAATGGAATGTTGTGAAGGCATCGGCCTCCGACAGCAGCGCCACTATATGGAAAGTACGCTCACTAGTACAGATTGACTAGGCCAGAACGTAGTACCGCAGGTTTGCTAAAGAAAGCCAAAGCACAGTTGAGCACTTTGGATTCACCCCGACAGCCAATCGCTTCGACTCATTCTTTGACGTCACAGACGTCAGGGGCTGGTGAACGACATTTGTCCACATGGCGCGCGCTGCTTTCAACGTAGCTCTTGCCGAGGCTCTCCGATCCCTCGAAGTGACCTGGGTTTACGTCGCAGAGCTGTGCCGGTGTCCGCTTTTGTGCGCGATAGTTTGTATGCAACGATCTGATAATTAAGCCATCGTCTCGCCGTCCAACACAGTCGCCGTCGACGGGCTAAGTACCCCCGCTTGAACGATCGCGTAAGCCTCGTTGTACGAGACCGACGAAAGCGGTGCAATTCGCTTATCTTTGTTCATTTAGTGTTCGCCATTGAGACAAATCGCGTTTCAAAATCGTGGCGAGGCGAGAGTTTTAATGCGAAAGCATTAACTGCCCCATGGAGTGAACCGACGTCATTAGCTTTCAAGCCGCGCCAAACGGCCCCTTCCCCTCTCCCAGTGTCGTCTGTAGCAGAAGTGTGATGGATAGGCTCCCATTGGTTTACATCAGCGGTGTACTCGCGAGTGCACAGTAAATATAAAATTACCTACAAGGAAAACCGGAAACCCAGGGCGGCAGTGAAATTTCACCAGCCGTCTGCTGCTGCCAGTGAATTGAGCGTTTGTTCTGCTTCGATTCATAATTGATATAATAACAAATTATAAAAAAAACTGACTTATAACATATTTCGTATGTGGCCTGTCGTTGAATGTCTAATTGTTATTATTGTTTCTCGAGATTTGGAGCAATATATTTATAAAAAAATTGTGAAATAAATAATTAATCCGGCTTCTTAATTGGCCTTGGGATGTCATGTGGACACGCAACCCCAGATTGGGGTATTATCAAGATAATTATTGCAGTAAATATTCAGCCACACCACACTGATAAACCATGTTGAGGTGCAATAAAAAAAGCATGCCTGCGGATGCCCTGATCCATACAGAGTATATTCTGTTGAGTTAATTATGTCATAAAACAGTGGATGCAAGTTCCAGTCAGAGCTTTGTAGCTCATCTGTCTTTCACTCTTAAAACGCCTTAAATTATTGTAGTAATAAAGCGAGAAAAATAGACCATCGCAAGGGACATAATAAAATACCTGAGACAAAGAGAAAAAAATAGCGGGTTTAGATTATTATGCTTCCTAACCAACTCGCCGGCATACTTTCGTTCCTTGCATCACAAATGATTGCTTTATTTAAACCATGATTTTATTGATTCGCTCAAACATATGTCGTTAGTGTTAATACCTGCTTTAAATACTATGCGTTTCAGTATTTCCCAGTAAGCTCCTCACTTTTAATCACGCATATTTCATCGGTGTAATAGTAAAACACATTAAATTTTAGACCACTTAGAGAAAAAATAAAACATAAACCACAAGCGGGTTTCTAATGTTTAGATCACTGTGCAGATGACGCTGAATGAGAGTGCCTACTGCTTTAGTATGTCGTCAATGTTTATTAAATACCAAAAATTCCTTGTCACCGAAATTGTACCTGACTCCAGGTGCAATGAATGCATGTTATGGTTTCGTGTCATTGCAATTTACCTATTAATCAAAAAAAAACTCTTGGGAATAGCAAAATAAGCCCACGGCTTAAAGGGGTCATTGAGACGAACAACTCCAAGTTGGGAAGTAAACGTAAAGGTAAACGTAAAACAGTAAAGGTAAACGTGGCATTCTTATTTTTATATGTCTATACTCATCTAAATACCGCTCTTTTTATTTTGTATATTTAAAAACAAACGTAACAATATACTGTTTGACACTCGTATGTTTGTGTGTTTCTTCCCACAGGAGTACCTTGCCCTCCCGGAAAAGGTCCGCAAGGCGAGTTATGTTGAAAATAGACAATTAATTCAGTCTTATTACGTTAAATCAACTACGGCTACTCGTAGTCCGCTGCACTTTGCTTTTCCACACTCTGCTTAAAGACAAAAAACATATTGCTTTTCACAAATTATAGAATGAATACCAATAAAAAAAAGATCTACTATGTAATACTAGCGGCCATGTGGGTTCTTCGCGCAGTTCACCAGGAAAGTCAAAAATTCGTGACATCGTGGTATTGCTGAGAGATGTTAATCTGCCGTCAGGTTTAAAGGTCTCGGTCACTACAGAGATGCAGACAGCTGGAGACCCTCCACTAACGTCGCAAAAGATTCTATGAAAGCAAGACACGTGTCAAATCTTTCAGAATCAAAGCGGCTGCGTTAGTCATCGAACATCTAATTCTTCGGTCAAAAGTGCGTATCAGACGGAAGCATTTTGATGCGCAATGTTAAATTCACTGGCTGTGGATGCTCTAGATCCAAGCACAGCATGACATGTTAAATCTCTAAATCTATCGAAATGTGGTAGTACGCTTGGATCAGAGCTTAGTAACTCCACTGTCTTTCATTGTTATATGTTATCTCAAAACAATGCAAGCTAGAGTAGATTAAATCGTTACAAATGTATGTTTTATTTGAACACCGATCACGTTATTGGTTTCAAACATAACTACTCATGTGTTAGGAGACTTAAGGTTTAAATTAACCGCTCTTTAGAAATTCCAAGCTTTTCAGTAGTGCTATATATTCCGTTATTTATATTTTGCTTCTAACGTTTACCATAAGGAGCTTTGCATTAGTCAGATATATTTCATTTGTGTAATCGTGGGTCACGCATTAAATATTAAACCACCTCGAGAAGACAAGCTTTAACCAATAGAGAGTGTTAATTATTTTATTGCTTGCATGTGCCAATGAATTAGGCGTTCCAACTGCTTTAAGAAGTCAGCAATTTATATCAAATAATAAAACTGGCATGTAGCAATAATCGTGTGGACGCACGGTGAACGAATTTACGCTATCATGGTTTACGATCATTGCAGGTTACATACTTATTTAAATATTTTGGGACTAAAAAGTAAGCCGAGTGGTTTAATTCACAACATAAGGAGGACATGATATAGCCACGCTAGCATGACCTCCTCATGACTTGTGGTTGCTCAATAGCCGAGCAATTACAAGTTGGTAGATCACCAGATAAGTTTAAAATAAAACGCGTCCACCTCACCAATATTTACCAAAATTACTCGAATTATCATATTCTATATTTCAAAAATAACGCATAAAAAGACTAGTTTTATATTTATTTTATTTTGTGGGTGTGTGTTTTGTACCCGCAGGACGACCAGGGCCCTGCTCGAGTCCACCCGGTAAGTTATGTTCAACAAAAAATGCATAATGCTAAACAAAAGATCATATGCAACATTAGCCGCCGCGCTGGCTCTTCATGACCAAATATCGAGTCAAGGCGCGAATTTCGACTCCATGTTTAAGCAGGTTGACGGTGTTAGGCTTCAGTGTTTGGGGTTTTGGTGATTACGTCACACTAGAAGAATGGGATTCTTAAAATAACATACTGAAATGGTGAAAGAACAAAACACTAACATGACCTGCAGGCTTCCAAAGAAGCTGTTTGCAATGAAGCGCCTAAATGTTCCAATGACCACTGTAAATCGAGTTGAAACATTTTAGGTGCCATTCGAAGGCACCAGTTCAGTAGCGGATTCAAGAGGAAGAGGGGCGAAGAAGGCGCCCGCGGGTGATTTTTTTATGATGTAGGGCAACAGAAGTCCGACCAGCCTTTTGCCGCCCTGCGTCCTGGCAGTCCTTTAAGAGGGTACGGAAACCAAATTCTGGAGCTCATTTCTTGTGCTTCGACATGGCGTAGGTGGCAGTAGAACCTCAGAAACAATAATAGTTTGTGGGAAAGCGGAAGAAAACATATGTTTTAAAAAGAATTTACCGATAATCAAAACCCACCTTGTTGTTGGTTATGAACCTCGAATGGAATGTCGTGACTGCATTGGCCTCCGCCTGCAGCGCCGACTATATGGGAAGTACGCTCGACTAGTACAGATTGTCTAGGCCAGAACGAAATACCGAAGGTTTGGTAAAGAAAGCCAAGGCGCAGTTGACCACTTTGGATTCACTCCGGCAGCCAATCGCATCCACTCATTCTCTGACGTCACAGACGTCAGGGGCTGATGAACTATATTTTTCAACATGGCACGCGCTGCTTTCAACGTCGTTCTCGCCGAGGTTCTCCGATCCCTCGAAGTGACCTGGGTTTACGTCGCACAGCTGTGCTGGTGTCCCCTTTTTGTGCGCGGTGGTTTCTATGCGACGATCTGAGAATTAAGCGATCGTCTCGCCGTAAACCTTAGTCGCAGTCGACGGGCTAAGTACGCCTGGCTCGAACCATCGCGTAAGCCTCGTTGGACGAGACCTACGAAAGCGGTGCAATTCGCTTCTCTTTGAACATTTAGTGTTCGCCATTGAGACAGATCGCGTTGCGAAATCGTGGCGAGGCGAGAGTTTTAATGCGAAAGCATCAACTGTCCCATGGAGCGAACCGACGTCATCGGCTTTGAAGCCGCGCCAAACGGCACCTTCCCCTGTCCCAATGTCGTCTCTAGCAGAAATCTGATGCATAGGCTCCCATTGGCTGGCGCGCGTCATCAGGGAACGAGGCTCCCATTGGCTCTCGTGCGGCGTAGTTCCAAGAACGCCCCCAGAGAAGCCCTCTCCATGGCGGCGCAGCGCACGCAGCGACCCGGCGAGGTGCGGCGGTGCGGGCCTCGCAGCCGGGCCACGCAGCCCGCCCGGGCAAACTCCGGAGTGGGTGCACGGCCGAGCTCAGCGCGGCGCGGCCACTTCACGAGAGCGCGCGCTCGGCCGTCGGCCGGCGAAACGTGGCCGTCCACGCCACTACGCCGCAGACGAACTAAGGGAGCGGAAGAACGACATTCATGCTTTCACATTCACAACTCATAAGAAGTGCTTAGGTGTCCTCGGACTTGTTTCCAGGTAGCTTTTTGTGTGACGATGTGAGAATTGTACAGTTGTGTTCTCTGCGCCCTGTTCCTTCGAGCGGAAAATCGTGTCCCGTCGACACGAGCGCCAGCTTTCTCTACGACGATGCCCTCCCTTCGTTCGTTTAGTGGTCGCCCTTGTGACAAGAAATGTCGACACAAAATCGTCGTGGTTGTGCGCGTTTCTTTGGGGTGGCGTGACAATACTGCGGCCACACCACTAACTATGCGATACGCAGCGTGAAATACTTCGAGTGGTGCCTCTGCCGTGCTGCCTCACCGGACTCGGCCTGCTCTCCTGTTTGCATTAATAAATGAAGGATGCCAACTGGTATGGCGCCTTCAAATCGATATTTATTTATCCGTGAAGCTGGCACCCTCGCCGAGTTCGGTCGTTAGTGATCAGTCGGTAGTAAATTAGGTTGGCAGGAATCGCCTCGTCCTACCAATGTCACACATCATCCTCGCCGTTACTTTCGACAGCATGAGGTAGGAAATCTTCCAGCATCTCGCCTCGTGCGAGATTCTTTGTCATTGGAGTTCTTGGAGGTTCTTTGCCATTGTGACAAAGAACTGCAAGTTGGGCAATCATAACGAATTTTATTGCAAAGTAAACGTGGCATCCTTATTAATATTTGTCAATATTCATCTGAATAATACTTTTTTAATTGTATATAAATTTAAAAACGAACGTAATATGATATTGCTTAACACTCGTATGTTTTGTGTGTTTATTACCACAGGACAACCTTGCCCTCCCGTAGAAGGTCCGCAAGGTGAGTTATGTTGAACAAAAAAATGAAAGACGTTTACAATCCCCTGTAACGCCGAATTAGAGCGCAGCTCTTGAGGGGAGGAGGGAAGGTTCGGAGAGGGAGGCTATGGTCCCTCCTCCTCTCCTCTTCGCGTCCCATTTACGGAGAAAATGTTCCCGCTAAATTTAGCGGGTGAATTTAACTGCTAAATTTAGCGAGAAAAATTTCCGCTAAATTTAGCGGGTAAATTTTCCTCTAAATTTAGCGGGAAATTTTTTCGCTAAATTTAGCGGGGAACCTTTTCTGCTAAATTTGGCAGGGAAATTTTTTCGCTAAATTTGGCGGGAAAATTTTTCCTCTAAATTTAGGGGGAGACTTTTCCGCTAGAACTTAGCGTGGAAATTTTTTCCACCAGATTTAGCGGGGAACTTTTTCCGCTAAATTTAGCGGGTAAATTTTCCGCTAAATTTAGGAAATTGTTCGCAAATGGTGAAATTATTTCCGCTAAATTTGGTGGGGAACTTTTTCCGCTAAATTCAGCGGGGAAAGTTCTCCCGCTAAATTTGGCGGGAAAATGTTTTCCGCTAAATTTAGCGAGAATAGTTTCCGCTAAATATAGCGGGTAAAGTTTTCCGCTAAATTTAGTGGGGAAACTTGCCCGCTAAGTTTAGCGGGGAAACTTTTCCGCCAAGTTTAGCGGGAAATTTTCCCATGAATCACCGCGTGGTTACGCCGACGCCGACGGCGACGCCGCTCAAGCCGGAAACGGTCGCCTAAGAGCTGCGCTCTAAAACTTGTAACACCAGGTAAAAACTTACATCTAACATTCGCCGTCATGCCGGAGATTCGTGACCAAGCATCAGGCAAGGCAGCAAATTGTGACGCCTTGTTTAAAGAGGTTGATGTTATTATGCTTCCAGATTCGGAGGGTTTTTTGTCCACTACTGTGAATCTAGAAGAGTGGGATTTTAAACTACATACTGAAAGGGTGAAGGATTAGTGATGCGTCAGCTTGAACTTAGAGAAATAGACGTAGAAAGGACAGGACAATAGATAATAGCTGACTAACAACTTTGCTCTATGTACTCTTGTTCTTCGCATGTGCAATCGTATTTTTTACAAGCTGTTCATATACACATAAATTAACAATTAGTTTTAAATATATATTTACACAAGAAAAATATAAAATGTACCGTTACCCGTTCTTCCTACGAGTTATCTGGGCGTGGCACACCGCAAATAATGTTTTTCTCTGGTGTGGATAGTGATGAAGGATAAGGCGAACACGACCTTCGAGATTCAAACAGTGTTGTAATCGAGCGTATAATGTTTCGATCAACACTTTAAATCGGGCTGAACCATTTTGAGCTTTGTGTAATACGAAAAGCCCCCGCCTGCGCATGCCCCAGATCCAAGAATATAATAAGTGCATCACCAGCGACAAAGAATATATATTTTTTTAAAGCGCGCTTGAAATAAATAAGTTATTCCTTTGGGATAGTGTTATCGACCGCGGCGGAATTCCGGCTACCAGTGTAAAGCGATAATTAGAAAATGAATTACCTAGACTTCACTAAGTAACTTCTTAAATGTTCACCTTAGCTGGTGCATTCCAGTAAAAAGATGTGTTGCCCGTCTTCAAAATATGCCACAACTAACTACTGCTCCGCACTATTCTTTGACAAACTTAAGCCGTGAGGAGATGTGATACCGAAATTAAACGCAGCAGAAAAGCGGCGCAAGTTCCACCCGGAAGCAATGTTAGTCTCCGCAGGGGGCCTATGTAGCGAGTCATTGAAAGTAGATAATCGTCATGTCGTTGTAGAAAAAGCGCGCCCTACACTGCTATTTCCTCAGGCAGTCAGCTTTCAGCGCCATCTGCCCCTTAGTTTGGGTATGACGGACTCTAGTGACAGTCTAAGTTCGCCAGAGTACAGGGCGAACCATAATTAAGTAATCTCAATTCAACAACAGCTGTAATATATTTTGACAACCGGCAGCAAACTTCAAGTTTAAATGTGCCAGTTCATATGCCCAAAGATAATCAGTAGATTTTAGGTAATTATTTTGTGCGTTATCATTTTATCCTTTATGCCTGGCGTCCACCTCGGCAGAGGACGTTATTCTTAAGGAAGCATTTGCTTACTTTAGATGCCTTTTGTTAAGCATTCTGAGTAGGAGAAATACTCTATATATCTGTATCCTGTTGAGTCCATGGCCACTCAAATGCGGAAGTTCGAGTAATAGCTTTGTAGCTATCAGCGTCTGTAGCTATTTGTAGCCTTTCACGATTATAGTTACCCTTGAAAACCACATTACTAAATCCTTTCAAATATGTATTTTTAACTTTGATGACATAAATTTTGGCCCTATCAATCTAGCTATTGAAAGATATCAGGGTAAAGTTAACCGCTCCATAAAATACGCCATTTTTTGCTATTTTCAACGATCGGGTAAATGTTCTTATTAATCGATATAAGGTGCTTTATTCGCGCCTTACAAAAACCTTGTATTTAACCACACTTACTTCAGTGGTATACTCGCGAGTGTACATGAAGTGTGAAATGACCTACCGAAAAAAGCAGAAACACAGATCGTGTGTAAAACTCCCGTACCAGTCTGCTTGTATCAGTGTACTACATCAATATGTCTTCAATATAATATCAAATGATGAAAACTAGCCTAAAACAGGCATCATCTGTGAACCGAAGCTGAATGTATTAATTTTTTCGTGGTTTCTGGTCATGTTGATAAACATGACCAGAATGTCCTGTTGATAAACAACCCCAAGTTAGGTGATTATCATGATATTTATGGCAAAGCCAATAGTTAGCAACATTGCACTCATTAACATTTTTTAGACATTAGTTAAAAACCTTGTGTGTGTATGTTTGTGTATCCGTAGGACCCGCCCAAGGCCCTGGGCCCAACGCACAACACCCGCGTAAGTAAAATTCAATTCATGCCCAGCGATAAACGAAAGCTGAGAGTGATACTAGCCGCCATGTCGGCTGTTTTTGACCGTACATCAGGAAAGCCAACAATTTGTGAGGTGATATTTGTGCAGAACGATTCAGAGAGGCTGAAGTAGTAATCGAATGTCTAATTTTTCGCTCTACACTGAAAATCAAGCTGAAACGTTTATAGCAATAATGCAAAACCCTGGTCTGCGGATGCCCCAGATTCAAGCAAAGTACAACGTGTTGACTTCATTGAGCCACTAAAGTGTGCAAGTATAGTTCGAGTCGGAGCTTTGTAGCTGCTCTGTCTTTCACCCTTAAAGCTCCGCAAGTCAGCGTAGTAGTAAATCTAGAAAAAGCCGAACCATCGCAAATAATGTGTTATATTAAAAAGTCAAAATTATTTATTCATTCAAACATATCAGTCAAGGTTTAAAACATTTGAGGTTAATGTTCACCACTCCCTATATTAATACGCATTTATCTATTGCTAATATTGCTGATAAATCGCTTGCTTTGTGCGCATCGCAGTAGGCATCTTTCATTAAACCACACATTTTTATTGTCGGGTGCACATTGCATATTAAATCACCTACAGAAAAAGCACAAACCTTTAGAGGGTCTACAATTCTTGAACTAGTGTACACGGTTGCTAGTGAACTCAACGCGCCTAACTCTCGAATATATTGTGAATGTACATCAAATAATAAAAAAATTGTATAGAGCAAATATTGCTCGTAAATAAACGCATAATAGGGTGAGGCAGGCTCTCTGGTCACTTCAAGTTGTGTATTTACTAAAAGAAAAATATAGTGAAGAAAAAACTTAACCTGCTGCTCAATAGACGCTATAACGAGATCATTTTCGCGATGAACCCAAAGTAAGATGATCATCACAAGGTTAATTCCAAACTTAATTTGACCAACTCGCGAATATTTATCAATATGACTCAGATTATCACATTCTACTTTTTCGTAGAACAGCTATTAACAAACAAAATTAAAACAAACGCTGTTTATACTGATTTTCACTCGTATATGTGCGTTTGCTTTCTCACAGGAGACCCCAGCCCGCCCGGCAGAAGTAAGTAAAGTACACGAGCCAACGCCTAGCGCTTAAGAAAACCGCCCATTTGATACTATAGCCACGGACAGAATGAGAAGAGCAGGGAGCAGTCTCCAGCCCGACCTTCCTACCTTCAATCACACTTCGGCGTCTCGTGCGCCTGGAGCATGCAAGCGGAGCGAAAGAACGGACGAAAGGCAATGAGCACGTGCTGGAGGCCGGTCCTTCGTAAGAGATGCCCTGCCGTTCTTACCTTTTCAGTGACAATAGTCAACATGTGGGCTGTTGTATGACCCTGCATCAGGCAAAAAAAGTATCTTGTTACGTAGCGAATATCATAGGACGTCTATGATATTCGCTAGTTTAAGAGTACGTTTTGAATATAAAAGTCCCCATGACATATGTTCGTGAAGAGTTACGCCTAAAGATTTAACGGTAGTTACAAATTTAACCTCAGGGTAGTTCAATATTAGTTTTGCGGTGGCATTACACACTGTATCGTTTGGTTTGGAAACAACTGCATTTGTTTTACTTTCATTTATTATTAAAATTTAAGGGCAGTTAAACTTTTCTATGAAAATGCATCATAAACTAGCCCATCGATATTCTTACCTAAAAAAAGACTCGTGTCATCAACATAAATTGCAAATAAGGTATTACTTGCAATAATGACTTAATTATTAATAAACATGTCTAAAAAGCGCAATGGTCTTAATTATAGCCTTGTTATGTAGGAGCTGGAGATTTATCGAGTTTGAAGCTGGAATATATGTTGTAAAGCTAAGTCAACGTTTTATTTTCAGACTGAACTCTCGGCGGTGGCCTCCAGAGACATGCGATGGCGGATAAAATATTTCCGAGGCTCTCGAAATTCTCTGAATAAAAGTCTGTATTATGAAACCGACCTTTCGCTGTTATTTCTGTTTCCCTTGCAACATTTTGCGTACGCGATTCTTCAGATCTCACTTTTAAAATGTTTTTATTACTATTGATATTTTGAATAATATCACTATCTCGAAAAACTTTAATTTAATCATAAGTTTACCCGTAAGAGGCGCCTGCCGGTTGGTCAAATAAGTAAACCTAAAGAAATAATGAATTGGGTATGGTTACGTTCACAATTATATGTGTAAAATCGGATTTGTTTCGGTTTTCTGGCATTCCGGTTTCCCAATAACTATCACTGGTTTAGCGTTTTCCAAAAACCGGATGAATGTGTTTAAAAAAACGGTAATAAATATGCCTATAAGCCTGACGAAAATAATCCTGGAGAAGGGAACAAGAGGGACAAAGGACAAACATAAATCTCAAACACAGCTAGGTGACTGGTGACCGACAGAACAACTCCGTGTCCGGGTATCGAACCCGGGACCTCTCCATTACAGGTGGAGGCTCTACCAACTGAGCTAACCAGAGGTTAGACGTCAGTAGAGCAAACGGGTTTTATCAGCTGCCACCAGTATAACACCAACAAGGGTGAAGCTTGCAATTTTAAGGTTATAATTATAATGCAATTAAATGCAAAGGTGCAAGCGAGCTGGACAAGAATGACGAAAACAGTCCCTGGAGAAGGGGAACAAGAGGGACAAAGGACAAACATAAATCTCCAAACACAGCTAGATGACTGGTGAGCGACCGAAAATACTGGTGGCAACTGATAAAACCCGTCTGCTCTGCTGACGTCTGACCCCTAGTTAGCTCAGTTGGTAGAGCGCTCCACCTGTAGTGGAGAGGTCCCGGACCAGGCGGATTTTTGTCGGTCGCTCACCAGTCACCTAGCTGTGTTTGGAGATTTATGTTTGTCCTTTGTCCCTGTTCCCTTCTCCGGGATTGTTTTCGTCATTCTTGTCCAGCTCGCGCTACCTTTGCATTTAATTGCAGTATAATTATAACCTAAAAGCCTGTTTCTTTACACTACATTACTTTAACATTAAGATCTTTGTTTTACTTAGACACCATGGAAATAAATAGAAGCCTGGAAAAACTCTTTAGCTGAAGAGAAACAAGTGCAACACAGAGGGAAATACCTGCGTATCAGTCAGCATCCCCATAGAGTCCGCTACTGCAACGAAGAAGCAAGAAGTCGCAGCGGTTCCCAGCCAGCTCTGGCCATTGGGTCAATATTGGGAATATCTTTGAAATAGAGGGCCGTCATTGGTGTATTGTGTCCTCCCTGTAACCAATATTAGAAATATATTGGAAAAATAGGGCCATGATAGGCCCCCTTTATCCCATATGTGCAATATTGGGAATTCATGGGAATCCTATTGGATAAATTGGAAACCACTTGCAATGTGGTGACACCGAGCTTGCAATGTCGCCCAATATTGGACGACCATTAGCACCGCAACGGCAAACTTCACCCCAGCGGATAACTTAGATATCACTTCCTATAAAGCTCCAATGTGATTCCAATGTTGTTTTATTGGGCAGTCATTGGCACCCCATTGAATAAATTTGAAACAACTTCCAATGAGGTCCAATGGGCTTCAATTGTTTCCCAATATCGTGCAGTCATTGGCACACCATTGGGTGAATGGGAATCCATTTCCAATAAAGTGCCAATGGGCATGCAATGGTGTCAAATATTCGGCAGTCATTGGCACCCCATTCGATAAATTGGATACCACTTCGAAGGAAGTGCCAATAGGTTTCCAATGCTTTTCAATATTGTGTTGTCATTGGCACCTCATTGGATAAATAAGACACCATTTAGTATAAGGTGCCAATGGGCATCCAGTGTTGTCAAATATTGGACAATCATTGGCACCCCATGCGTAGGCGTAGACTTCGGGGGGCATCGGCGCTCCCCCCCCTCCCCTGGTGAGATCCGGGGGGGGGGGTGCTGTGCACCCGCCGGGCCCGGGCCATGACCCTTACCGAGACGCCGTTTACGTGCCATGTAACGAGCTTCTAGTAGTGGCATGTAAACAAAATAACGCCCACGTTGCCTTTATTGACAAAATACATGGGAAATGGAATCCCAGCGTGCTTTCGTTGAGCTTCAATTTCCAGTTCTGGCGAAAAGATAACGCTCTGCAGCTCCCCCCTCCCCCCCGGAGAACTTCTCATCCTGCCTCTCCGGGAAAATGGAGAGTCTACCGCCGCTGACCCCATGAATAAATTGAATACCACGTCCAACGAAGTGCCAATAGGCGCTGGTCAGTGTTTCAGAAGAGCGCAACTGTCGATTGATCATCAGCGCCACCGTGGCCAAATGAGGCAACACTGGGACGGTTAAAATCTGCAGCGCCGACGGCATACCCTCCCGAGATTACGTTATTACCAACTCTAAATGCAGTGTTGTCGCGCACTAAACTAACTTTTTTAAATGTATCAAACGTTGAATATATTATTGTGTATTCGTGTGTGGTTCTAGCATTAAGGACTTTTAGTAGGCGCCTTCCTCGATAGGTAGAGACAACCCAAAACGGGACGTTGCAGAACCAAATACGTCCCGAACTGCGCGCACTGATCAACCAATTCGAGGGACGAGGGGGACGATTCCCCGAGCCTTTTCAAGTGTCCTACCAACATTAGCCGTCCGGCAAGATATTCTCTACAAAGAGGAATTCGAGAACAGCAACTCGACGTGGCTCCTGGTAATCCCTACAAGTTTTCGAGATGAGATCATCCAAGCCTGCCACGACGACCCGACATCAGGTCACCTTGGCTACAGCAGGACTCGCGCAAGGGGACAAAATATATAGAGGAGGCTTAAAAGAAAAGAAAAATTAAACGAAGAAAAGAAAATACATTGCTCCTCTGCCTGCATCTACCAGAGAGAAGTACTACCGGTCCAGGCTCCCGAAGACTGTGGCCCTATACACACGATCGTGCCACAAGTGCTAGCGACGTAAGAAACCGCTGACGAAGCCGGTAGGCTTGCTGCAGCCGATCGCGCCCCCGTCTGCACCGTTCCAGAAGATTGGAATGGACCTACTTGGACCTTTCTCGCCGTCAATGCAGGGAAACCGTTGGATATTCGTGGCAACTGCTTATCTCACCCGGTACGCCGAGACAAAAGCACTCCCGTCTGGAACCGCTGCAGAAGTAGCTAAGTTCTTCGTTGAGTCTATCGTCCTCTCACACGGCGCTCCAAGTCCTGATTACGGACCGAGGCTCACCATCCATGGCGCAACTGATACAAGAGATACTCCTCCTGAGCCACACCGACGACCGTCGTATACAATGGCTTACCACCCCAAGACCAACGGGCTGACGGAGCGATTAAACAAGACCATCGCAGACATGATCTCGATGTACGTGGACGTGCAACACAAGAAGTGGGAGGAAGTGTTGCCCTATGTCACGTTTGCGTACAACACGGCGGTTCAAGAAACCACTGGGATTACACCCTTTCAGCTGGTGCACGGCAGAAAGGTGACGACGATGCTCGATGCCATGCTTCCCCATGGCCCGACAGACGACTGCACCGACGACGCCCGGCAGGTCACCCAACGGGCAGAAAAGGTACGCCAGCTAGCCCGCCTTGGCATAAAGGACCAAGAACGTGCCCACGTTGTCGGTATGAGTCCCCGTGCTCTTTTCAGCGTTGGAATTGTTCATTCCACGTCTTTCTGGCAATGTCTGATTGCACTAGTGACCTCAGCGAAATTAGCGAGGCTCGTTACACCGCAAAATGTGGGGTGAATAATGTGACATGCGGCGATTTATTCCGCGTGGACGCCGCAGAATGGGCGCTAAAGCCTGATTCGCATGATGAGACTCTGCTTGATATTTTCAGTCGCGACGTCGCTCGGGCTGCAAACGCGTGGACCGTATAGCTGAGATGGTCGATGTCGATACTGAAAATCGCAAGCAGAGTTGGACCAAGTGAATCAGAAGTTAGCAAGTCGGTGATGGCCGCTGGTAACAATAATCAACATCTCCTTGTAGCTACGGTTTACGCCGAGCGTACTTGCCCTAACCCACCTTCAAACTTAAAAGTATTTTGAGGCCTGCACTTACTTCTTATCGCAATCAGCGGGTCAAGATTTGGTCTTCAGGCCGTTGTCGTTCGAACGAGCAGACCACAACAAGCAGAAACCTTTGAAAGAGCGGACCACAGTTCGAACGATCAGACAGCCGTTTGAACTTGGACGCACTGTAACGTAGTCCGCAGGTGGTCCATACAACTTGGCGGTTTTCCCGCGTTCATGTAGGAACAAAACAAATAAATCTGACGAACCCAAGTATCTGTGAATTCAACCCAAAGTGCTTCCAGCACAAGCAAACTTGATCCGACGGCGTCTGGTTTTTATTTTTCACGGAGCCTATCAACGTCCTGGGACGAACCGAGCAGGCACAAAACACATGAAAACTGACCTTCAAATCTTTCCCTGCTCTTTTGGTACCACCCAAGTTGCGGCGTTTCGACGAGGAGGCAGGTTTTTGTACGGTTTCTTCCAAAGCAACAGAGGAATGCACGACCCGCATGGTGACTTTCGCCCACGGCCCCAGACCGTACTTGCACCCGACGCGCCATCACCGCGCCGTGACGTGACAAAGCTGAGTGATGTGTAGTGTATAGTTTTTATTGTTCGTACTATCCACTACTATTTTCAGGTACCAGGAATACGAAATTGCGTTGTTTAACTTCGACGAAACAGTAAAATAGAATCTAGATTAACAAGCAAAACGTCTCGACGCAACGTCCATTTCTTTACCTCAGTCACATATATTTGACCTGAATCAGAATGTTGTCACGAAGGCTGTGCTCCAAAATTTACTCGATCCGACTCCGGAGTAAAGGTTTCGTACCGTGGCGTTTCAAAACTTACTCGCGCTTACTGGATGACGTCAGAACTCGCGTTCCAGAAGCGGATTGTTTACTACGGAGTAATTACACACGCTACCATATCAATCGGGGGGTAACGTCGGATCAAATCGAGTAAATACGTCACGTCATCTGTTTGCTCTCTGCTCGTCGACTGCTTTCTGCGCCGGCAGCCGTCAAAGCTTGTTTGCTCCGTGGCTTTGGTGGCAGATGTTCGAAATAACAAATAATGAGGTGCAGCCCATATAAGTGTGGTGATTGCGATTTGCTGTTTTCAACGCAGAAATCGTCTGTGCACCATATACAGACTGTGCCAGGGGCGGATCCAGAACTCCGTTTTCTTTGTTTTTCTTTTTTTTTTTTTTGGGGGGGGGGTCGACTTCGTTTGGGGGGGGGGAGAGGAGCGGCCGCCCCCGTCGCCCCCTTCTTGGATCCGCCCCTGGACTGTGCACGGTCCAGGGGCGGATCCAAGAAGGGGGCGACCGCTCTCTATACAACAGGGAAGGTCTACCTGTTGTTATTATCAGAGTGCGAGAGTAAACAGGAGCTTCACCGTATTCTCGTCCTCGGCGTTGGAGGGAACTCCGTATCCTTACGTTACGGGCTGAAAATGTTCGAACGCAGTAGATGATGTGGAAGATTCTTTTGTTTGTTGTTTTCCCCAGAGTGTGTGTAATGACAGGACAACGCTGGTAAAGCAGTGAAGGCATCGAAGATTTCATGTATAGGATCAGTCAACAATCCCACCCCATCTCCCTCCCCAAGAAATTGCCTAAAGCGGTTTGGAAGTTCTCTGCGAAATTTTGTATTTATATTCGCGTCAAAGAGAGCGTATGTTACAGATCAATGTTGAGAAAGCCTCCTAAGCTATAGCGCTACACCGTGTGGAATAAATTTCTGCAAAACGTAATCGGGGCAACTTACGATGCGTTTAGAACACCATGAACTAAAATTACAGCGATCACGCTGATTAATAAAAAAATGTTATATCTAACTGGAAGGAGTAAGTAATTATAATCTCAATATACAGCCCAAAACGAAGGCGAGCAAAAGGAGCTGGTGGAGACACCTCAAAAAACACCGCGTCCTCACTGTCAACAAAACAAATTCAAAGCGGTTCATATTAGCGTTTTTTCGAGTGCATTCTCGATGATCAAAAGAGATCGTCTGCTATTTTCCACCATCGCAGCTATGTTTTCTTTTTGCCGTAGTCCAAGACGAAGCCAATCCGCGTAGTATCCAGGTGATTATCCAGGCCGTTCCAAAATCGAGTCACGGATTGTTCACTCGCGATGTTACGTGGAACTACCCGCTGACGTACGAGACAGGTTACTCGGGTAAGATTAGGAACAAATCCGAATGTGGAAGGTCACCTATAATACCCGTGTTTGGTACAGCTTCGCGTCGCACTATTAAAAGTTGAATCGTAGTTGTACTCTTGAACTAAGGAAATAATTAGTGCCTCGAATCATGGAATGGGCAACCTTGTCGCCATATATATCTTGAAATATAGTTTTTGAAATACGTTTCACAGTGTATATGATGAGGACGCAACTGAGCTAAAAGCAACACTATTTTCAAAATGTCACAAAAAGTTTTAGTACAAACCCTTTTAGTCTACCTTTCATGGGACCTGCAATCAAAACGCTTGTTTTTCTAACCAACACTGTTTAGACACAGCACCCTGATGCAGGCGAAAAATCATTCAGTAAGGAGTAATACAAATTGTTCATGCTTATACGCATCTTCGTGCTTAGATCCAATCTGGCCTAAAATAACGCGTACCCAAGTGAATATTTTCTTGTACAGGATAAACCGGCATATCCTGGCTGTTGACGCTTGTTCTTGGCAAGGTGCAAGTCAATTCAATTTGCGAATAAGCATCACCCTTGCTAATTGATTATTTTTGTTAAATAGAACTAAGTATTTCATGCTGTACTCGACGTGGTCACTTTCTTAATTGGTCTCTTTCAGACGGTCTGCGTACGTATTCGTCATAGTTCCGCCACGCGCCCCTGTGTACTTTGTTTTTCACTATTCCACAAACACATAAAATTGATGTTCATCACATAAGAGGCAAACGACATACTTCTATATGTTTTAGAAGTTATATGTGTCAGGGACGCATAAGTATTTGAATCAGCTTCAATCAGAAAATATTTTGCAAATCATCTTTCAGATACTTTGGGGGTGCATTTACTTATAACGTACACCTTTAAGGTGATCGGCCCTTTTATTATGTTGTCATATCTTGTCAGTAATTCAATATTTTTTGAATTGTCATCAACAAATTTGACTGAATGAAGTTCACATAACAGCTTGAGACCGACAAGGCAGGACGATACTTGAAAACACGCCTGCTGTTGAACCGATTTGCTGAAACGTGCTTTTTTGTTCGCTGTTTGGCAGTGTGAAATACTGGGTCGCGGAGTAGGCCAAAAAGGACTTTGTGCTCACAAGATGGATCTCTTCTTCAGACGAATTCGATAAGCAATGCCTTATTGCAAAAGAAATAGAGAGAATAATGATATTCCCAATTACACATAAATAGCACGAATGACTGACGAAGATCGTTACAATCTTAACACGAATCACATTTGGGAATCGGCAGGCATGAACCCAAAACTTCGCAAAATACTGCCTCGGGAGGCTAATTTTATATTAGTTTTTTTTACGGGCACTCTGTTTGGGGCCTTACTTTTATGACTCTGTGCTTTATCAATCATGCGCTCTAACATTTTATTAGGCTGCCGTATATGATCGCGAGACTGCTAAATACAGGGTTTTTCTCTTAGCTACACCAAATGTTTAAATGAATGGAACAAAGTTATATAAATTCGGTTTTCACTGCGTTTAATATGACTCGGCGGATATTCACTATTATAAGACGAATTAACTAAAACTATAGTTAATTACCATTTTAATTACTTTCATTAGGTATGTTTAAATTACAAACTTTGACGCGGTTGAATGCCGAGAATTTTATTTTGAAGACTTCGCGTAACCAGTCCCTGTTCCGAGATATCTGCCACCAAATTTTCTACTTAATACGACTTTTTTTCCACTTAATCTTGTAAACCCCCGAAAGTTGGCACTATAGCCGAACTTACTACATTAGCCGGATAAAAGTGCAAGATTCGGGGACGAATATCGCGGAACACGATCGTGGGTCACGGTCGCCTCAAAGTTTTTAATATAAACATATACCCTAATTACAGTAATTAAAAGTTAGTTCACGAATTTTAGTTAATATGTCTGGTAATAGCGACGGTTATATTACCATTTAATATCCATCGAGCCCTATGAAGTCGTAGTAAAAATCAAATTCATATAACGTTTCCCAGCATCCAAAAATTTGGTGCAGCTAAAAAAAATTGTAACGTTCCGAAGAAAAACGCATCGATCGCCATCTTAATCCCCACGTTCGTCTTTTTCTTTCGCACTCCGTCGTCTTTATTTTCTTTTGGCCTTCTTCACCTTCCTTGGCTTGTGAATTTATTCCTCCTGGAACAATATTTAAAAGGGCGATGCAACGATTTTTGTACTTTGCGCGAAAACCGCTTAGAACAAATCTCTGGCGTTAATGACCTGTGTAACACCCGTTCGTTTTTCACCACACGCAATCGAAGTCGTGGGGAAAACAAATTATGCAAAAACGAGCAGCTTTCACCCCTCAACTCTCAGCCAGAACAAGCAGCCACGTGATCTGGAGCCGATGATATGCCGCCAATGTTATCATAGCCACGCGCTGGGGTTGGCAGGGCACAGGACAAGCGCTGAGTTCCAGACACTGTTAAGCGCGAACACACATGCGTCAAAACTGTACGCGATCTGACGTGCGAACTGCCGGAACGGCGTTCGGAGGCGAGAGTTTTCGACGCTCTCAACAGGTGCTACGAAAACCTCGCCCCGAACGTCGTTCCGGCAGTCCGCACGTCGGATCGGACAGTTATGGTTCGGCTATTGTCGTCATTGCAACGATTGGACACGGGCCACTACTCGAATGCTTCTCGAGCTTTCAGTTATCACGAGCCCAAATCGACTGCCTGAAGCAATGCTCGGGTCGAATCTATGTAGCCGCATTCAAATATTGTCACTGGGCGGTACTGCGACCGCCCAGCTACGTCACCAAGTTTTGCGAAGGAGAGGTTGAATGAAAACGCTCTCTTTTGTCCTTGAAATTACACCGCAACAAGGACGTTTCTTAGCCATTGGCGTTGCGTGCGAGTTTCCTTGGGTAACACTAGTGCCAGTACGCTTGATCGTGTAAAGTGAAAGAACATTCCAATTGAATATCGTTGCAGCCGCCCCTTTAAAGACGTTGGTGATCGGCGCTACTTCTACTTTGTTGTTCGGATCAGTGTACCACAACTGCTTTGAAACGCCCCTGTTGCTCTGCGGTTTTGATGCCTTGGTGAGGACCCCTTAAACTGTCGAAGCAGATCCCGGCAGGCTTTTTCGAAACCAAGACAAAGCCACCCACCCGTAGCTTTGGAAGCTCAGTATTGTGTCGCTTATCGAAATTCCGTTTCATCTGGCACCGCATAGTTTCTAGTTGAGCATCTGTCTTCCTGCATTCCTTAATATCTACTTGTCCAGGTAATCCCAAGCAGGCTGTCAGCCGGCGGCAGCGGAGCTTTTCCTGAGATCATGAAGAGGGGGCTGCAACCCAACCTTGTCGTGTATGACTGATTATAGTGTGCTACACCAACCTCAAGCAAACCTTTCCAAGCACCAAGAAAGATGGGGTACATGTTCATATATTGTTTTAGGTCTCGAATGGCACGCTCTGCCAGCCCATTTGCCAAAGGATAATAAGGTGCAGTAAATCGCAGGGCTATTCCGCGGTTTTCTGCCCATCCCTTTAGTTTGCGGCTACGAAAGGCTGATCCGTTGTTTGAAACGACAACATTTACGTTAGCGATACACTTCTCTGCTCAGCAAAGAGATCACGTCTTCCCTACCTGGTTTTGCTGCCACCATTCGAGTGCACTCGTAGGTGCACAGTAGATATCCTTGCGTCTTCTTCATATCTTTCACTATATTTTAATGCGAATATAATGCGAATAGCATTCTTTGGATACTTCACGCACTTTTCGTCTATGTATCTATCTATCTATCTATCTATCTATCTGGCTATCTAACCTCTTACGCCGCGGGTCGATAAATAAATAAAAAGACCGGCGCCGGCTGGGATTCGAACCGTTGACCCTTTGATCAGCAGGCAGACGCGCTAACCACACAGCTATGAAGGCAGTCATTCACCGCACTCTAAACATTTGTTTATATCTTTACCATAGGACGCGCTTGCAGCGCTGTCACAGCTGCCGGTGCGCGCGCGTTCCATGCACGAGGGCTAGCTCACCCTCTCCCGCGCTCGGGAGACCTCTAGCTCAGCCTCACGAGAGCGGAATGAGCCCTCGTGCATGGAACGTGCGCGCACCGGTAGCTGTGACAGCGCTGTAAGCGCGTCCTATGGTAAAGCATGTAAACAACCGTTTAGAGTACCGTTGGTTGAGACTAGCTGAGACGCCAGAAAGTCTGGTCGGTACCATTTTGAGTGTTTGTGCGTATGGCGCGTGCTTTGCTCGCCTTCCTAAGTGACACAAACGCACGTGCTGGGCTGCGGAGATCGTGCGCAGGGCTGTGAAAGTGTCAACAAATTTAGAATCGCCTCAAGAGTGGGCTGGCGTATCTAGAGTGTGCCGGCCACCTGACGAACGCGCATAACTCCGCACCGTTTGATGCTATTCGCATTAACGTAGATAATCATTCCCAAAGGATGGGTTCTGCTGATTTTTTTATCTCTGCGAAGTCAAGGTGAAGCACTTCAAATTCTCTCTTGGAGTGTTTATGTGGCGTCATTCGTTCTGTATGTTGTCTGTATTTTCCTTATACGCTTGGCACATGTGACAGGACTTGATGTAGAGTTTTGTGTCATCTTTCATGTATGGCCACGTGAACCGTTTGGTCAGCTTCATTATAAGTCAGCCAGAACCCGTCATGACCACTCGACTCTGGGCTTGTGGGGTACAATCCTAGAATCTGAGTAACTCTTGTAGATGGAACATAAAACTTTCCGTTTGTGCTAAGTTCTAGCTATTCTGTCTATTTCGAGTTTTATTAATTCACTACTTCGGGTGACCCCACAGAGGACGGTAGCAGGAGTCGTGACATCGCGTCGGCGTCTTCTGGGCGATGACTTACTTCAAAATCAAACAGCTGCAGCTCATTGATCCAGCGAGCTATGTTTCCCTTTGGCCTAATCAAGAGCGCTATCGAAGGTGCTCGCACTGAAGACGGGACAAGCGAAGGACGCTGTTCTCATCTTGACAATGACTATTAGTGGCGAGATGTTTCGGTGGCGCCTCTCCTATGGTTGTTGCTCGTGAAGTAATGACCTTGCGAACAACAATTTTGATGCTGATTGTAAAGACCAGCCAGTTTGACTACGCCACCACTGCATCGAGGGAACTTTAGTATTTTTGCACATGCGACAACCCCGCTGGGGCTCTGCGTGTGTGGAGCAGAAGACGGCACGAGCTCTCTGCATGCAAGCGCCTCCTTTGAACTAAAGTTATGGCGGCGTCACGCATGCGTTGAACGCTTAGTGAGATAGGTCTATTGAGCTCTCAAAGCAACACTGCCAACGCCGTCAAAATTTCAGTTCTTACATTACTCTTATATCTGTCAATGAGAAATCCTTTGCTGACGTCATAGTCAGCATTCGGCCAATCGTTAAAGTACGACCACAACGACACTTTCGATCGCGCACGCCGTGGATAGAAGAGAACAAAAGAGGGACGTTATTATTATGCACAAGCAAGAGCGGCTCCAAGAATGAATCCTTGTGTCATGGCAGAATTTACAGGAACATTTTTGGAGCGATGGTTATTTATGTGCACATGCTGGTTTGACATGTCAGGAAATTTGGTTGAGGCTAGTAGGTATGAATAAAGAGAGACCATTTGCTTCACTAAGCGCCATACTTGAAGGCGATGTTTAGAGCGCATGCTCGGAACGAGCTCAGATTAATAGGCTGCTAAGACCGGCAGTCTTGATGGTGCGGAATGCACGTGGCGAAAGAATTGTGAAAGTTCGGTGTCAGCACGCACTCAGCATTCGTGCGCACAGCTATGAACGCCAGTGAATACTCCCTTTGTAACGCTCACCCCTGAGCTGAGACCAGGGTGGATGCAGGAATTCCCTGAGCTGGAAGGGGGGGGGGGGGTCAGGTGTTGGTCAGCGTACCATATGTTTAGGAACCCCCTCCCCCTCTCCTTCGTTTTACGCCCTAAATTTTGCACATGCAGAAATCAAGAAGGGGGTCAGGACATCCGGACCCCCCTCTAAATCCGCCCCAGGCTGAGACTGCGGTGGAAGCTACGTGCACGCCGGACCTATCAGCCACCTTTCTCTTATCACCCGACCATTTTCTCCGCGCGTGCGTATGGGCGGGAGTGATGTCGTGGCGGGAGAAGAGGCGTATGACTGGTCCAACGAGCACGTAGCTTCCACAGCAGTCTCAGGTTAGGGTAGCTTCCCCGCAGTCTCAGCTTAGGGTTGTTTGTGGGATATTCAACATAAGGACGTTTGGAATAAAAATTGTGTTAATTAATTTTATTCTTTCGTTACACGAGTGAGGTGTGCACGCATACCTCGCTCATCTTTAGTAGTTCAGGTAACAAACCCTACAGACTTCTTTTCAAAATTATGTCATTTTCCGGCCGAGATAAACATTATAAAAAGATGGCTTGAGCAAGGGACACTATCAAGCTGGTAACTCTACAACTCATGTCTAGCTTAGATTGTATCGTCCTTCAAAGGGGCCTAGATTCCAAAATAAATGTATGTAGAGTCGGCAGCAAAAGTTTGCGGGGCACGGGAGCGCCAGGCGAAAAGACTGTTTGCGACATATCACGGCAGGTTGCCGCTTTCAATACTTGCGCTTTGCGCATGGGCCTCCTTTCTTGTTCGCGGTCATGTTTTCTCCACTCGCTTCCGTTTGACGCCCACGCCTTAAGCCTCCCTTTGTCTTACAAAAGGACAAATGGAGGCTTAAGAAGCAATTTCTTTTTGTTGTATTGTTCCTCTCCAGTTACTCAAAAATTACACAAAAAGTGGCTTTTCTCCTTCTGCCGCCCGTAATCGGGGCGTTTTGTTTTCGTTTCCCGCTCAAACAACCCGTTTGCGCTCCACCGCGTTGGCTGTCCGGAATCTGGCGGATCTTATTTTTCTTTCTGACGGGGATAAAATTAGTTTAGCGGATAAAACTAGCGGATTTTTTGACGGGACATTTTCATACATGGCGAATTTCTGGCAGATACCTCGCGCAGTGCATCAACTGAAAATTTTCATTCAAAGCACAATTTTCGTGTCCCGTAAAACACAGTAAATGAGACGGGTGCAACACGTGTGTTCTCTAAGCAGCTGTATCGAGGGTCGTAGACCAGTTGACCGAATGGACGGCGCACTTCCAGATGGCGAGGCGCATTGGAAAGGGCTATCTGGCCGAGATGGCTGCATGGTATGTACGAACACCAAACCGATCTGGGGTACCTGCTTTTTCTAAGACCCACCTGACAGGTGTCCGAAAGTTAAAAAGGCATTCGAGTTGAAAGATGTGGATCAAGCAGAGCTGCTGAAATACCTCATAATTTTGCTTTCACGCTTGCTTCAAAAAGTAGTAATTCCGACAGAGCAGATGGATGTTGTGACATCCAGACTTGAGGACCACTTACATCCCACGCCATTTCTGGGTTACCTGTTTGAGACGTACGTTGACAACATCAAGAACGAACGAGTTCTCTCTCGCTGATGAAGTTGCAATGCGAGAAAGGTGCATAAGATTTATCAGCACGCTAAGGGAGCAAATCAGAAAGCAACTTCCCCACAATGTCGAAGTTCTCCAGGAGATATCACTTTTATCGGTTCAAAACACTTTGTGCGTCCTGAAGGAGCCACTGATCCTTTTTTCCAGACGCAATGGCAGTGTCCCCTGAAAAAATCGGAAAAGCTCAAAACCAGTGGAGCAACATTCCCCTCATTAACTGGGAGCAAATATCGTAAACACAGTCGTTCTTGTGTGAAGTTCACTCCTATAAGGACGCGCTATGGCGAAAACCCGTTTGCCGAGTAGGTCGGATGTGACAATGTCGATTCCAGTGTTGCCCTACTCAAACTCCAAAGTAGAGAGAACATTTCGTCAGATTAACACCGTAAAATCCAAACTGAGGAACAAGATGAAGCCTGAAACAACAAACGCCATCCTCGTCGTAGGCGAGGCTGAAGCGACACTAGAAAGGTTATTTTGATTGCGGTCATAAGTGCGGTCGGGACATCTGCAACGCATGTGCAACCAAGTCACCTTTCTGGTCCCTCAACAAGTACCAGCGGTCATGTGGAGATGGTGTTAGACAACGACAGTGGTGACGAAGACATGCTTAATAAGCCTTCCTGTTACCTGCGAAAAAATTTTTTGCATTAATGTGAACATTTATCGATTTTTGCCTCATCTGTGATGAGGTCGACGACAACCGCATCACCTGTGTATCTAGTATTCTAGTTACCCTCTATCAAGGACTCTTTTATATGTTATTTCAGCTCACACATTGGGGTAGCTTTGAAGAATTAAAAAGATTTATATCATACGAAATGCCACTGTTTAAATAAAGATCGGTTTAAGCGGGAAATTTAGTGGATATGTTTAAATTATTTAGTGCAATCGGACGGATTTTTTATTGGTTTTTAGCTGATTACTGACGCCCAGCGATGGCAACACTGGTTCCTTCGCCGCACGTGACTAAGCACTTCCGCACGTTTCTGGGCTAAAACGGCATGCGAAAATTATATTCAAGAAAAAATAAACAGGTTCCGCCTTTTGCATTACTGTGGACCCCTTTTGCGCCCTCGTTAGGACCGCAATTTACGGGCCTACCCACGTAGAGAAAAACAATTTGGGGTTATTCTAACACCAGTTTTCTTTTATCGTTCTCTCTTTCGTTGAATTTTCTGAATCTAGCTACCCGCGAACAGTCCACGGAGCCTTCCCGATAGTCCTACCTCAGGATCACAAAGCAGTCCCCCTTGGTTCCGCGAACTTTACCTCACTGGCGCTAACTGCCCGCGATCTATGCTTCCTAACCACTGAGCTTCCTCTACTTCGTCCAGCCTGTATACCTAAAAGGAACAGAATACGAACCAATAAAACCACCTCGCAACGCAAGCGAAATGCAACTCTCAATCCAAACCAACCGCTACACTAATGTGTGTTGCAAGCCCCGTGCACGTGTAAAGGTGTATCCAAACTGGCGGAATGGCCCATGAACGACTCGTTGCTCCATCAAGGAAGCTGGACTCTTTTTGTTTTTGTTTTGCATTTCATTTATTTACCTTGAGCACCCGCGTCCGGGTGTTACACAAGGGAGGGTAAGTAAGAAGACACTTGTTTAAACACAAAAGTAAAAATCACACACAAAAAGAAAACATGGTACAAATGTTCAATGGCGATAAAAAGTTAATAGATCACTACACAAATGTATAACTCGTTCATTGGATCCAAGAAAACTCTGACAAGGTCACAGAACTTAGATGTGTTAATTTCTAGTACAATGTATTTGGGTAATGAATTCCAATCATCAATAGCAAGAGGTTGCATGGAATTTGCGAAAAACAAGGATAAAGTGCGGGTGAATTTGATTTTACACACATTGTCAACCCTAGCGGAAATTCGATCTGGGACGCTGAGAAGGGTCACTTTCATCTGCGGATTGTGATAATATATTTTATGAAGAAGGGCAAATCGGGAGAGGTTTTGACGAAAAGAAAGTGTTTGCAGACCAGCCCGACTACGAAGTGAAGTGATACTTGTATAGGAAGAGTAGTCGGCGTGAATGTACCTTAGTGCTCTGTTTTGAATTTTTTCTAGTTTTTTAGAGAGAGAATTTTGAAATGGTGACCAAATCGATGATGCGTATTGCAGTTGGGAACGAACCAAAGTTGCGTAGGCTAGCCTTTTGATTTCGGGGCGAACAGAGTCTGAGGTTACGTTTTAAGTATCCAAGTGTGCGGTTAGCTTTTGCGGTTAACACGACAGCTAGACGTTGCCAGCCATGATGAGTCGGAGAGGGGGGAAGCGATGTGACTGGCCCACCCTCTGTCCACGTGCTCGGTGCGTTTCATTGCATGCGGGAGCCGGGCCTTTCGCCCCGCCGTGACGCCTGACTTTACGCAAGTCTTGACAAACGAAGCCTTGACCTCTTCTTCACCCCGCCCGTGAACGCGATTGGTAACATCCAGTGGTTTCGTCATGGAACAAGTCACGGAGCGGGACGCCGTAGCTTGCCGGGACGTGTCGTGGCGATTAGCTTGGTCTCCCCGGCTTTGCAGTAAACTTTCACCGGCTCGTCACGGGAGCGGCTCCGGTTTTCCCGCATTCCGTTCACATTCCGTTCTCTTGAAGGGAAAGTGGTCAGGTCGGTTAGGTCTTATCGAAGGTTACTCAAGCGCGTGTCTGAGCCATCTGAGGCCGAAGTCGTGTATGCAGGTGACGATCGCCGTTCCCAGAAGATGTTTGCTGTCTTGGGTGTCTTGATTCTCTTCGGCTCTGGTAAGCTGCGCGTTTACATGGTTACTCACAACTTAAAGAGACAAGCAAATGAAACTATACATTTTTAAATGACTTATTTGGGACATATATATCCTTTTTGCCACAAAGCAATATTTTTTTTTAATATTTACGCCATTAGACGCATTTAAGGTCGAGGTAGCCCGCCTTAGCCCCCCTATGAAAGTGGTTAACTACGCTCCATTTCTCGGGTCTCATTGGTTGGAGAGATAATTGACGTGTGGATAGTTCGTTGTAAAATTGTTTCTCAGTGCCGTAATAGTACTCTTCTCGGCCATTTCTTATGTTTGAAAAACAAATGATCGAAATAGAGTCATTATTGTTTTCCAAAGTTTCTCAAGATTGCCTTTTCCGAATAAGTGAGAAAAGATGACAAGCATGGCTCTCGGCGTCTGCGGAGTCCTCAACGAGAGCGGCTCGTCAAGCTCCTCTATTTTCACGAGTGCGAGTCGTTTTGCGTTCACCGAGATGTGTAGAGGAAGATCTCCTCAACCGACGTGGTTTGCATCCAGACATGTTTACGTAAAGCGTTACTATAGTAACGCGTTATTTCTACCTCGTTACTTTTTGGTAACGAGTATAGTTACTTTTTAGAGAAGGAACGAGTAACGTACTTAGTTACTTTTAAGGCCAAGTAACGAGTAACGGAATTTCGTTACTTTTTGAAGAGTAACGTGTACAACAAAATGTGAACGGCCTCTTTTTATTCCTCACCCGAGTATGCGTCTATTGCGACAAAGGCAGATGGGCAACCCGAAACACAACTAAACAGTATGACAATATAGCAAAGTTTATCGCTGGACACGTAAGAAGAACTCTACAGCTGGGAATGTCCTTCACCCAGCAAACACAATAAGGTTCGTCGGTTGAACCTTCTAGAATCGTGTACACATCGAATGTGAACGCGGAGGACTGTCAACGCGGAAGGCACAGAACCCATTGCCAACTTCGAACTCTAGAAGCAGAGAGAACAAACGAAAGAGAGGAATCCCAGACTATAGGGCATACTCCATGGGACGTCGAGGGGGCTGAACCAAAGGAACAAGACAACTGTTTGCTATTTTTGGTGTATCGGTTGCTCTTCGTGCCGGATGGGTACCCGCCATCCACAATGAAGGTTCACTTCCCGAAGACTCACCAGCTCTTCCTGAAGCACAACACAGCCGTTCCTTCGAGGTCCTCAGCTAGAGCGCCGTGACTCTCCAGCGTCGCCGAAGTTGTACCCTCAAGGAAGCGAGGAAACATAACTGACGAAAACTTCGAGAGGCAGCTACAGATTAAATGCGACGACTACTGACAAAGAAATCAATAAACCACAAAACAAAATCAGTTGTGTATTCGGTCGCCAAAGCAGCGAGAAAGAAAGCTCCTTACGTTTGAAGTGAAGTAAAGCGTTCATGTTGAGAATCAATAACGAGTAACGTATTTAGTAGCTTTTTGAGCAAGTAAGGAGTAACGGTATTTATTTACTTTTTGTCTGTTTGCGACAGACAACTGTCGGAAGTACGCGCTTTCGGGAGCACTGTGAGGGTGCCTGTTTTCGTAAAGGGACTGGCCTAAGCCTAGCGTACCACGCCAGCCATGTTGCACGATCTGGCTTGATTTCTACGTTTGCATGCGTGTTGATGTTGAATAAAAAGGTTGGTTCTCGTAAAAGTGGCCCCGCTGCTTTGTTAATTGTGAAACCGTCCTGATAGCCACCATAGTTTCAACACCGAGAAGATACCTACACAGGTAAAACTTTGCGAACCATTGGGTTGGAGCCGATCGGGCGATCGACACGCATCAAGTTTGTCCCGGTATGTTCCCGTCACTCGCTTCGAAACTCAATTAGCTCATGTTTTGCCGTGCACCGGCACCCCGAAGCAAACATTTCTAGTTCGCGTTTTAATAGTGCGTGATGACGCTCACTTACCTAACTCGCGGATGCCATGCGAAAAAGAAAAAACAGAAAAAGAAAAGTTGGAATGATTGCATTTTTTTTTGCGATCTTTTAGTCCTCTCGGTCGCTTTTTACCGCACATCTACAGGCGCTTAAAGGGGGATCGGTGGCCGAGTGGGCTCAGCGCACACCAGCTCGGAACGCGTGGAGCGAAAGCTCGCGCTGCGGAGCCCAGGTATCCTGGGCTCAATCCCCACCCCTGCCCATTTCGATCTGGATGAGCATCGTACCGGCGTGCGGTCGTGTATCACTACTGCGTGATGCACGTTAAAGACCCCAGGCTAGCGGTTGTACTGCACTGGCTAAATTGCTCATCTACAGCTGGGAGACTCGTCGCCCTTGGAGGCAGACCAAGCTCTAGGCTGTATAAACATACACACAACCCAATTATTTTACAGGCGCTTACAGACGCTTGTATTGGACCGTGACACGTGCTTGATGGAATGCTATAATGCAGCTTTCATGGTCGTGCCTTGTGAGCGACGCAAAAGGTTTTATACGGGTGCGGAATGGCAGACACACGAAGGCAAAAACGAACGCGTCTCACGGGCATTGCAGACGACGATAGACGGTGGTGAAATAGCAGACGATGCCGGAGGCTGCCGCGCGTCTGCTCGCACAACTAGCAGGTGGTGTCAGACAGCCTCGGATGCTAGACTAGACGCACTGAATGTCGCGAAAGGGAGACACTAGGCTTCTTAGCGTGTTCAACCGAGCAGCCAATTAAGCCAATCCAGCAGTAATGGGCCGGGTCACTGATCTGTTGGTGGGGCTTAGAGAGTGCCGTGAACTCCACCTAAATTGCGTCTGGACAGCATAAATATTGCTAAAAGCTTTACTAAAATATTGATAAAATAAAAGAATACTAGAAAGATACTATGTCCCATCTATGCCATTTAAAAAGCCTTTATCTTTATTTTTTCATTTAGTGGTCCCTCTAAAGGGGCGGTTCAACGATTTTTTGGACTTTGCCCAATTAACTGCGGGAATTAATTTGTGTCACCTAAAAAACGAAGAACAGGAAATCATATTTTTATGCGCGCGCTTGTCGGTATTAAAAAAAAAGTTAAACAAATCGAAGATCAAAGTGCCCCTCAACTATCACGCCGTCTTTCGAGTGACATCTCTGGGCGACCACCTGGTTTACTGTTGGGTTCTCTCTTCAGAGACAACAGCATTAGCATTGCCGGCAATTGCTGCTTACCTGATTTACCACCGACTGATCACAACGACCAGACCCCAGGCTAGCGGTTGTACTACACTGGCTAAATTTCTCATCTACAGCGAGTGACTCGTCGCAACTTTGAAAATGGCTGACCGACTACACGCTGTATAAATATCCACACAACCCCAATTATAATTATAGTTGCGTTATCAAAGTTTGCATACTTTACACATTGGTGAATATAAATAAAGTAATGACCATGCAGCCAGTTAAAAAACAGCTTCATCCGAGTCAACATTATCCGGGGACTCGTGGGCAGAAGGTTTCCATCGGAAGTATTGGGGAGGAGAACGAACACACACGCCTGTAGCGGTACGCTTCAGCTGTGGCATAGCCTCCTGTGTACTGACCAAGCCTGGCAGATCGCCACGAGACGCGGCCGCCGAAAGTGAAAAGGCAGAGCGGCAGACAAGAGTCATGTAACGGGCGGCCCGCTGCGGCGAGACGCCGAAACACACTTGCCCTGAGGGATGTAATGCCCGCTCGTGCTTCTCGAGTTCTTCGGGCTACCGCTTCTTTTCTCGTCGTGTTTGAAAACGATGTTTTGGGTCCTCGCCGCTGCAAAAGCTGTGCGCTGAATATCAGACTCCCCGAGAAATGCTCTGTGCTACCAGATTCTCGCGCTCCAAATCTGCGACCGGGCACTCTATGGCTCCGTCATCGAACTGCCAGGCTTTGTGGGTATAGAGGAGGCTATGGCTGTGGGGACAACAAACTATTGGCGACGTGCGCGACCGAAAGCGTCGCTGTGGTCGGCCTTCCACGATTGGCCGAACGCTGACTATGACGTCGGAAAGGGATTTATCATCGACGGAAATAAGAGGAATGAAAGAACTTTAATTTTGACGGTGTTGGCAGTGTTCCTTTGAGAGCGCAATGATTTCAAGCTTCCATCATGCTATTTACAAACACCATCGAACTTGTTGTTCGCAAGGTAATGACGTCACAAGGGGAACCATAGGAGGGCGCCACCAAAACATCTCGCCGCCAAATCGTGTTGATCCAGACGATGCCCAGTCGTGCACTGTTCAATTTCTTTGTTAAGGTGTTGGTAAACGTCGGACTGTAGGGACTACAAGAACGATAAAGCGCCCCTTTAGTTTGATCTCCTGCCCAATAGACGCTTTAAACACGCGCCAGATTGAGCCGCCATTGCCGACCTTCTCTTGTCTTACCGAGATACCAAGCCACTGAAGCGGTCGTTGACGAGCCTCCGCAAAGGACTATGCTGAGGAGAAGGACAGAGTAGCACCTAAAGTGGCAATAACCTGTCCTGCTGTGGCAATGATGGAGGGAAGCGAACAGATTAAGAGGAAATAAAACTGAAGGTTGGTTAAGAAGGAGCCCATGGACAGCTGTCTGAAAGCGTCTATAGCGGGGTGATAGAGTTGTAGTACAGTGGTTGTAGCAAACAAGCGGGCGACACCATCCACACGCTAGAGCACAGCAAACAAAGCAGGAGCCACGCACCACGAGCGGCGAAAACGCGAAACAGGATCCGATGGAACACGCCTATACTCTATTTCACCTTATGATGTACCGCAGGAAAGGATACAAGAGCGAGCTCCTTGCTCCGAGGCACATCTCGGCGGCACAAGCCCTCGTGCATTAAAGGGGCACTGGCACATCAAATTCATATTTTCTTTATTATTCGAAACGATTGAAAATGATGCCGGGACATTACCCTCAAAATTCGAAACTTGGGAATTCAGTACTTGTGAAGTAAAAAAAAAACAATTTCCAAATGCCGAATTCGAAGTTCCCGCGCGATCCGCGCCGGTGCGTTGACGTCAAATATTGCGGAGTCCTGAGAGTCGACTTTCTTTCACGACTCCGTGATGTTTCCACCGCGACCCCAAGCGAGGAGGAAAGGAGCGGGAGATGAGGGCGCCGGCCAACAGGCGGCATGTGTTCCGAGGGAGGACACAATTCCAGAAGGCGACATCACACCGGACTCCGATTTTTGGTATTTCAAAAAGAAGGGCCGTAGTGCGTTCGTAATTGCGTTAAAAAAACATGTTTTACGATTGCTGTTATTAAAGGTTATAGAAATGTCGCCTACAAAGCTTCTAAATTTCATGATTCTTGACGTCACGAATGAAAAGAAGCGAGGAGGCGAAAAGCGGGAGAGGAAAACGCCAAAAATAAAAAGCGCGCGCGCGCGTAAACAGGTTCTTTTTTTTTTTTGCGATGCGATTTTTTTTTTGTGTGTCTATGATTACATCTTGCATCGTTTTAGACAATAAAAAAAATACGACCCTTGGGATGTCAGTGCCCCTTTAAGGGCAGCGGCCAACGCTATGAGCTTGCGTTTCTAGCCTTCGCTGCGGTATACAGCAAAAGGTGAAACGGAGTATACCTACGACACAGGCTCGGCTCGCCTACCTCAGACATTATCTCGGACTGGCCCGTTTGTAAATATCTCTGTAAAATACGTAAATGACAGATGTGTCAGCATAAGAAGTTTCTCGTTATTTGGACTACAAGCATAGTGACCCGAACTGCCAGATACCTTCGATCCACGCGCCTCCATCTTCGAGACGTCCCACCTCGAGAACCACGGGACATCATGTGGCGATGGAGAGGTTGAATTTCCTACCGTTAATTCACGCGCTGCCGCCATCCACCTCAGTAACGTTAATCCACCTGAAGCTGCCCGATTTTCGGATAAATGACTCAGAGCTTTGGTTCCTTCACGCCGACGCCTTTTTCCGCAACAACCACATCAATTCTCATATAGCCAAATTTGACTATGCCGTGAAGGCCCTGCCACGACGACCACATCAATCGTAAGATATCTCCTTTGTGCTCCCGGAGAATCCTTGGTGGCCTAAGGGATGCGTTGATCCAGCGTACTACCACCTCCGAGCAGAAACGGCTGCAACAGTTGCTGACCGCCGAAGAATTAGGCGACCGTAACTTCGCCGCATGCAACAGCTACTAGGGGACAAAGCCGACAATCTGGATCATTTGTTCCTCCGCGAGCTCTTTCTCCAAAGGCTCCCCAATAACGTGGCTGCGATACTTTCAACATCCGATGCAACGTCCCTGAAAGAGCTAGCACGCATGGCAAACAAGATCATGGAGGTTGGTTTTCCAGCTCTTTACGCCAACCACCAAGAGCTTCCCACGCAGCAGGCTATCTCTCGCCACCGATTTAAAGCTCTTTGAGATAATCCATCGTCTCTCATTCAAACTAGACCAACCATTGGTGCAGGTAGCCGAACTACGAGATTCGACCACCTTTCATCATCGGTCTCGCTCCTCTAGGTTTCACCGGGGCACTGGACGCAGGCGTTCCCCAAGCTCGACACACTGCATCTTGTGGTACCACCAGAGGTTTGGTGCTTCGGCAAACAACTGCTTGACACTCTGCTCTATGGGAAGCTCGAAAACACCATGTTAACGACGGTCAATGTGGTGATTCTTCAAAAATCCGTCTTTTCTTCATCACCGGCAAGACAACCAAATTCGATACCTCGTGGTCACATCCGTGAAAATCTGCGTTTCTCCTTCAACTTTGAAAGACCGCCGATATGGTCAGTATGAGCAGTGTGACTCCGGCAATATACCAGCATTCGCACTGCTTATATATATATTGTACCATAGCCTCATACTCACCGAGATTGGCAGTTCGACGACGGAGCCATAAAGTGCCCGGTCGCAGATTTGAAGCGGAAGGATGCGGCAGCACAGAGCATTTCTCTGGGAACCTGGACGTCAGCACACAGCTTTTGCAGTGGCGAGGACCCGAAACACACTCGTTTGCTCGGGAAAACTGTGTTTCGGCGTCTCGCCGCAGCGGGGCGCCAGTCACGTGGCTCTCCTCTCATCCGTTGTCTGCCGCACCACCTTTTCCATTTCGGCGGCCGCTTCTCGTGGCGATCAGTCAGGCTTTGTTAGTAAATAGGAGGCTATGATTGTACAAAAGACACAATGTTCGCCGCAGACACAATGACAGAGTACTCCGCTGACACGCCTCAAACATGTTCGAAACTTGTTTGTTTTATAGATAGGTATGTTTTGAACAGGTCTGCAGACAGTTTTTGTATGTCCAATGTGACCATCACACAAGGAAGAAACACGCCGCCGGCAGTGTCTGCACATTGTCTTTTGTAGTATGTATTATAGCTACGTGACCACGGTTTTAGTCTCTCGCGGGCCCTCTAGGGGTCGGGACCCACAGTTTGGGAGACCCTGATGTAAGCTGTTCCATTTTTGTTTATTTCCGTTTGTCACGGCGTCGCGCTATCGAATCGATTTCTGTGAATGCTCGTTTATTTATTTTTTTTATCGGATGTGAGAATATTGTTGGGTAGAACATTTTATTACCCCGCAGCATTTAACTTTAAATTCATTCAGGAGCTTGCCAGATCGACCCATCGGATGGATGCGGCGACACTGCGGCAGTCGCCTGCGTCGAGCATTTAGTCCCATTCGTCGGCGAGACCCGAGTTCCGGAGACCCCGGAAGAGCTGGAGGCACACTGCAAGTGAGTCTTCTATTGCTTGCTTTCGTTTTGCTTTATTTTATTGACTGCCTGAATGGAATCTTCGCTGAAGGCTAAATGCGGGTTCACACGTACATGCACTTGCGATTGCTTACAGCAATGTGCCTTAAAACCATTTAAAACCTCGATTTTACCACAAGCAATCTTCCGGGAGCACGCCTCCCAGGAGACAGTACTCAGTACAAATAAAAATTATTATTATTATTATTATTATTTATTTATTATTATTATTATTTATGTATTATATATTAAATTTCGGCTCTCTTTTCGCCCTTGCTCGCAGACAAGTTTAATAATTTCTTTGCCGCGTCATGTGTTGCGGTTAGTGGCGATGGAGGTTACCCTGTGGCGACAGGTTCAAATGTGTCTTCGGCGTTTTTAACTATCCTGGACGCCTCTGAATTGAGCTCTATTTTGCTTGGTTTCAAAGTGGGCAAGTCGCCGGGGATCGACGGAATCAGCGTATCCGATCTCTGCAGGAATTTCAATGCTCTGAAGGACGTACTTCTTTATCTAATAGACCCCTTGCAGAAAACCCGGCAACAGTGTGTCTCGGCATGGTAACCATGGCAACAGCGAGGCGGTCAGCAGCTGCGTGACATGGTGAAGGAAAGCAGGTCGCAACCTCGCTAGTGCGCCAACCGAGCTTTAGGGGCTCCAGTGTTGTTTTAAGGGCAGTTTACGCGCTCCAGTGTATCAGTGAAGATGCCACACAGTGCTGTGTCCCGGTCTGCACGCAATATGGATACACTGACAAATTCGGACGGAAGGGGACCGTTCGCTGCCGTGACCGTTCGGCTAACCTCACGAATTCGCATGCATTTGCTTAATGAGGATAATATATTGGTTCTGCATTATACTGCTTTGCGTTTTCTTCACTATTGCTGTTAGCCAGGTATACGTTTGACGCGGATAAGCGAGCGTCGGTTGTACCTGACGGATCCGTTGCCCTCCGGCCGGCCTCACGATTTTCCATGCAGTTGCTTCACACACTACGTTGTTATTTCATCGCACATTTATTTGGTGTTACTCGGTAGACAGATACCATTTAGCGAGGCTAAACGAGCAGTCGAATTACCGTATCAGTCCTACGAACATTTTCTACACTTCAACAATAAACGCGCGGAAAAAAGAACAAAACAAAAAAAACTTGACCTCGCAGGCGCGTTTTTTTAACCTTTTATGTTACTGAGGCATCTACTAACACCATTTTACTTTATGCTTCCATGCACAATTGGGACAGCACCGCATTAGGTTCCCCTTGAGGGCATCTTTTTATGCAAGTTTAGTGGGGACTTGCAGACACATCATGATTTGTCATATTTGTCATGATTTCTCATCATCTCACCATCTTTGTTTGCAGGTTTCGTACCTAGCAAGCTATCTAGCAAGGTAATTTTCCCAGCCTGCGGCGGGAAGCAGCCGCGTTACTTCATTTGCCATGCCACTTTTTCACGCAGAGCCAGCGGGCCGAAGAAAACACATTCCTTCACCATGGAGAGCGCGCACACTGTTGCCCGAGGCGCACAGAGTTGTCACACTTTTGAAAGGGGTCTATAAATGAAATGATCGAAAATGGAGAGATCAACTCACACCTAAAAACCGCCCTGGTTGTGCCACTATTTAAAGGCGGTCCACCAGGCGAGATGAGTAGTTACAGACCAATCTCTATTTTGTCTAGCATCGTACAAATTTTGGAGAAACACATCTTCCGCACAATGACTAGCTTTCTGGACAGGTTTGACATCCTGTCATCCAACCAATACGGGTTTATCGCCGGCCGAGGTACGCAGCCTCTTCTGGAGGACTTTTCGGATCATCTTCACGCGTCTTTCGAGAATAACTCAGTACTTTGTGCCCTTTTTCTGGATGTCGCCAACGCTTTTAACACTGTAAGTCATAATATACTCCTCCAAAAGCTGTATTCCATAGGCTTTAGAGGTGCTTTTTATACGCTTCTAAAAAGCTTTCTCTCAGACCGCACGCAAATTGTATCGCTCAACGATGTAAGAAGCTCCAAGGTTAATTTGACTGCTGGAGTTCCGCAAGGCTCCATCTTATCTCCATTGTTATTTAATATCTATGTGAACGATATTGGTCGAGTTGTCTCTGGTTGTCGTATACTGCAATACGCGGATGATACTGTCCTGTTCTCTCGTCATCTATGTGCTGAAGAGGCGGTACGTATGCTGCAGAGGGATGTACTCAAGGTCATGGACTGGTTTGATTTAAACATGATTAAAGTTAACGCGTCTAAAACTAAGTTAGTATGCTTTCATAACCCACTAAAGGTGATTAAACTACAAGTCCCTATTTTGCTTCATTCTTCAAACTGTGTTGCCTGTTGCTGTGTGCCTGTGGAATATGTCAGTTCAGTTAAATATCTAGGGGTTTTCTTCGACTCGGATTTATCTTGGACAACACACCTGTCTTATATCACTAAACGCCTAAGAGGTATCTCATGCTTGCTCTATAGCACAAAAGTGTTTATGCCATTTTCTGTTAAAAAAGTGATTGTTTATTCCCTAGTGTATAGTGTGCTTAGGTATGGTTTAACACTCTTTGCAAACTGTTCTCGTCTGTGGCGTTCTAGGGTGGATAGTGTCCTCAGGGGGATCTTGAAGAGCTTGGCTTACAACTCTGCTTTTGCTTCAAGTGATAATTTATTTCAGTCTCTCGAATTGCCTTCGTTTTATGCGCTATTCCAACACACGGTAATCCTTCGGTACTTCTGGTCTAATGAATACAAAGTTCCGCATACTACATCCCGGGCATTAAGAAATGTTCCCCGCTTTGAGATACCTAGGTGTCGCACAAGATTTGGAGAATGTGTCCGACGGTATTACATTCCACATTTGTTTAACAACTTACCCGACTCTGTTTATCATGTTGAAACAAGGAGTAAGCTGAAAAAGGTCCTGAACAGACTATATTACTAGGACAGGTCCTGTGTCTGTTTATGGGTTTTTCTGCCATTGCGTTTATTGCTGTCTGTGCGTAGTGTGATGGGTGTGGGTGTGTGTCCGGGGGGGGGGGGGGGTTGAATGGGGTTAGAGTATTGAGGCAAGTTGACATTATAGCGTCGAGACGGCCTCCTTGAAACATGAAGGTATTGTGTTTCCATGCCACCTAAAACCTGATATTTGCATCCACTGTATCTCAATTATGTAAGATGTCTTTCATCAATGTTTGGGTCAAGTCCCACAAGCCCTTGTAGGCTTAGACGGACCCGTTACTGTACACTGTGATGCGCCCTTGACGAATAAACGTTATTATTATTATTATTATTATTATTATTATTATTATTATTATTATTATTATTATTATTATTACTATTATTATTATTATTATTATTATTATTATTATTATTATTATTATTATTATCATTATTATTATTATTATTATTATTATTATTATTATTATTATTATTATTATGTTTACGAACCACTGGCCCCATCTACCAGCGTAGCCATGGAGAAGTTGGCAGTTTCCCTATATTGTATTTTTTTCTCGCACATCATTCCTTTCTTTTGGGGGGGGGGGGGGGGCTCCAACGACTTTTGAAAATAATATAAAATACATTTCTCAAAGACAGTACATGCATTTGACCTCGCCAATGCCGCAAAACATTCGCTCTATAGTGATATGCAGTTCGAGGGTCGCCTCATAGATGGCGCCTGCGTGCCAGTGTGTTCTCTAAAGAAGCTGTATTGCAGAGAGTGTCCAACTACTCGGTCGGGGTCACGTGGTCTATGGGCTGCGTTTGCAGTACACGCTTGCGAGGAGGTGCCTAAAGCGTTCATCGTCTGCAAACACCTCCGCCTTTCCGTCTGCTTTCCTCCTCGCCATGCGATAAGCCAGCGCATGCGCACTTGCTATCCATCTCCGCAGGAGGCGTCCGCCATAAAATTGCGAACGCTCCCCGCGGTTTGAGTTGAACACTTCCTACTTCTAGGCTCTCTAGTGTTCTCACGTTTTAAAGGCTAGTTCACACCGTTGCAACCGACTACGACCGAGTCCCACAAAACCAGTCCTTAAGCCTCTTCTGACCGCTTACGACCGTGCTGCGCAGCAGCAATGGCGGTCGTAAGCGGCTTCAAACCCCGTTTTGGTTAACTCGGTCATAGTCGGTTGCAACAGTGTGAATCAAGCGCCGTTCACACTCTTGCGACCGAGTACAACCGAGAGAGACCAGACCGGTTTTTAGGACCGGATGCGCTATACAGCGGAGCTGGTCCTAAGAGATCGCAACGAGGCTTAAAAACCGGTCTGGTCTCTCTCGGTCGTACTCGGTCGCACTCGATCGCAAAGTGTGAACGGGCCTTCAGCCTAAAGGCCCGTTCACACTCCGACCGACTAAGACAGTACAGGTTTCTAAGCGTCTTAGGACGGCTTACAACCGGATGTGCAGCGACGCAGCCGGTCGTAAGCAGTCACAAAAGGCTTAAAAACCGGTCTTGTCTGAGTCGGTCAGGCTCTTGTGCTAAAGTGGGAGACCCGTTTCAAAAGTGGGCGGCATCTAGTCCGCCATCACTAAAGCACGCACAGATTGAGCATGTAATGGACACGGGGGCAACGTCAGTGTTCGGCGAAGGCTCGGATCGAATCACACGCTTCGTGCCTGAGAAATGGCGACCGCCGATGTCGCTTGATGGAGTTTTGAAAAAGGTGTATACGGTTAGAAACGCGGGGAGAGGAGGAAAGCGCGCGGGATCGTCGGAGCCCGAGCCCTGGTTGGAATGATTAGTGGATAGAAGGCAAATCTAGCCGAATATGTCTACTACTCGGATGTTCGGAACGCTTTCGAGACGCGCGAACGTATACACACAGCGCATCCCTCGGTGCATATACGTTGGGATTGCAGGTTGGAGACGGCGGACCTGGCCTGCGGCGACAAATACGTGGAGCGTTGTCTGCAAGGTTTCTTCCGGGGCGTCTCCTACGCCACCCTGAACGCTCTGCGGAGGGTGTCTGCCGGGAAGTGCAATGCCTCCCATCCCGACCACAAACGTAAGCGCGTGCATTTCGAAGGCGGGACTTGAAACAACTCTGGATACGTGGTGCTGATGCAGTCCTCAAGAAGTCCTAGCGTTTCATGATGTCTTGTGGAGGTGCGTAGGGGACATTCGATTGTCCCCTGAGGAGTTGGACGTGTTGGGAATCAGTGATAAGCAGCGCTTATCACTGGGCGAAATATGACGAGTCACTGGGCTGTGGGAGCGATGGCGCACGGCATTTAATATTCTGCAGAAGGGAACTCGCCAGGCAAAGATTTTATGCTTTTTGCCTAGATCTCCAGAGACCCTGTATTCAAATGAAGAGCACAAAAAAAAGTTGGGGCTCCAATTTACGTTGTGAAGACGGTTAGCCAGCGGCGCTGTGGTATCACCTGCAACGATTGCCCACCGCACTATACCAAATGCCGCCGCTGGCTGCTGCACGCCGCCGCTGGTTGTATTGTCGTTTCTTTTCCCTTTGCCGCTCCTAGTATTCACGCTGCTCCTCGGAAGTCCTAACTATGCGTGGCATAGTCATCCCAGTGCTGCAGCAACAATAAAATCAGTTGCCATACTCCTTTTCATCTTACATCCAAGCGCAGCGGATGTTACGAGCCATTGGAGCCAATCCAAGGCCGTGTGAGTGTCACATGACCTTAGAGAGAAGGGGCACAGCGACGCGCGGAAAGCGAATCACGGGCTACGTCCACAGAACGGGATTGGCTAGGAGCCTAGGATAGCTCGTAGCTTCCGCTGAGTCCGGCGGACGTAAGGTGAAACGGAGTATAGGCGGGTTCTTTTAAATATGAAAGGCTAGAGACGTCACTCCCCACGTCGCAAGCTGCCGTTGCCGCGGCAGCTTGCGCAACACAAATCTTTACCGAGAAACGCATGCGGTGGGCGCTACGTGCTTCGCATTGTTATCAAGAGCGCCTTATGATCAATTATGCGGTTCGGATGCTTGTTTTGTGCTTGTTCTTTATTGAAACGAATGCTGTGCTGTATATTGCATGCGTGATGTATGCACTTTTCGCTTCGATCGCTGAAGGTTCTTTTTCAGAGAGGACGCCGACACGATAAAAACCAATTTCGCTCTAAAAGAAAATGAAAAAAAAACACTGCGCATACTTATTAGAACGTGTTCCATGGCCCAGTCGACAAAGCTGGCATCGAGCAGAGGGTGATGATTAAAAGATGCATATTATACTTCGCTTCAGCTTAAGTCCACACACAGCCGACGCTACGAGCTAATGGTACCAATCAAGCAGAGTCAAAAGCTCAAGTCACTGGGCCCTTTTCGGTTTATATACAAAAACAAGACCGGTCATCATCGCTTGTCGACGAAGCCCCGAAGCCAACGGACACAGAGCCTCCACCTAAAAAAGCTCCTGACCTTGTTTCTTCCGGCGAGAACAACGGGCGACAAAGCTACAAAAGAGCGCTGCAAAACAAGACCCCATCGTCGTCTCCCCTGTTCAGGCCGGACCTGTATTCTCGGCCGCTCAAGCTCCTCCGTGAGTTGGACAGGAAGCAATGCCTTCACACCCAAGTCCAAGTACCCTCATTTCCTCGTTAGGTAGCTTCGTACGCCGAATACTGGTAATAGCGCGAAAATATATGCCGCTTCTACAGTATCCATGGGCAAACCATCTCCTGCATTTTATCGCACTAATAGCGCCTCTTGTCGAAAGTTTTCTGCGATGAAAGCTTTTACTCCACTCAGTTTTATTTTTATGACTCCTTGCCCATCAATTCTGCAAGAGAACGCACGCAGCATAATTTCTAAATTAGCAGAGTTGCAGAATTACCTTCCACCTCAGCCTGTACATAAACTTGCAATTTCGGAATGACGCCTCTGACATGCTCTCGAATTCTGCCGTATGTTAATTACCCTAGCGCGGCAGCTGCGCCTAACAGCTCGTCGCGGGCATCACTCTTTGTTCACTCTAGTGTGCAGCAAGCTGCTGAGGATGTGTCCTATTTAAGCACAGAAACAGCTGAATTTGCAGCATGCACTGTCATATTTTGATCCTTTAAGATGACCATTGTGTCTGTATATATAGATGTCCTTTTGTCGCTTTGATGCGAAGTGCATTTGTAGCCTATGCCTTGAATTTCTTTGTCGTCTCCTGATATCTGGACATTTTAACGCACAGCATCCTCTCTGGTGTAGTAAGCGCACGACGCCTCGGGGTACGGCTACCGTAGATGAGATTGAATCAACAGATTTGATTATTCTGAATGACGGCTCTCCCACATGTTTTGTCATCGCGGAGAACCTAGCGTGCTGGACTTTACTCTTGCTCCCCCAGATATAGACGTGTACTGGTAGTTGGATGTGGACACACGTGGAAGCGGTCATCTTCCAATTTTGATGAATATACCCGAAATGGGCCGCCTTCCACGTCGTCAATACAGTGTAACAAACTAGAACGTATTTCACGAAAATTTCTGTTGTTTGAGCCGTCAGAGGGTATACTAAAAGCTATTACTACATGTCTCGTTCAATCCACATCTTAAATATCTTCACGGATATCTCAGCCTTCCCAGGATTTAAGTTTGTACGCTTACGTGCTGTTCGCAACCGCACTCAGCGCCGTGCGCGCGGATGTGGTAAGGCCCCACCCCCCCCCTCAAATTGGGTAGACTGTCGTCGTGTTACGTCAGCTTTACGCCGGCATACTGGAGCACTTCGTCGTTGACAATTTCGTCAATTTGCCTCGTCATTAACTTTATGCACACCTAAGCCAAAGATCTACAAAGTACTGAGAGACATGGGCGGCTTTCCAACACCTCGAGATGTGTTCATCGCTCTCAGTCTTTAAACTTCCCTTGAAATATCACGACTTGCTGATGATTTTGCGGTGTGCTTCATTGTACCCCAATGTCCTTCTGGATCTACACATCCTGAATCCCTGACAGCTCCTGCACGGAGTCCGCGGAGTCTGGATCATATTTTCACTATATCGGAACTAGAAGCTGCTCTTAGGAAATGCAAACGGCACAGTGCTCCTGGGTCTGATGCAATTACTTATCAAGCATTGCGTAACCTGAGTAATAAGTCACGCGTCGTATTGCTCGAACGCTTAAATTTGGCGTTGTCTACTGGTATTCTTCAGCAAGAGTTAACGCATGCTGCAGTAACCTCCATTTTGAAATGAGGCAAGCCTTCGTCGGAACTGTCATCGTACCGCCCAATATCTTTGACCTCGTGTGCTGGAAAACTTCTGGATTGCTTGGGGCTTACACGTCTCCAGTGGTACCTTGATGAAATTAAAGCACTAGCGCCTGACATCGCGGGATTCAGAAGTGGACGCTGCACTGCTGACTGTATACCGAGAGTTACATCAGCGTTGGAAGATGCTTGTTCATGAGGAGACACTGCTTTGGCGGTATTTGTTTGACGTTGAACGAGCCTTTGACTCAGTCCCACAGAATGTAGTTCTTGCCTGCTTGAATCACCTTGACGAAACAGGAGGAATGCTGAAATATTTCATAGACTTTCTGAGTAGCGGGACAGTTAGTTTTTGCTTGGGCAAGATTACAGAAGCCGTGCATCTACTGTTGCGTGGATTACCTCAAGCTAGTGGCCTTAGCCCAGTACAATTCAACATCGTCATGACGACAATACATTTATGCATTTACCTCAAGGTAGGAGGAAAGTTCACTTTCAAAGAGGGATGATGCAAGTGCGCGTCTGGTGTAAAGGAAACAGAAACTTCGTGAATCCTTAGCCCAGTACAATTCAACATCATCATGACGACAATACATTTATGCAGGCATAAATCACAACACCCTAGTGGTATTATCATCTATGCAGATGACATTTGTTTTTGGGCTTCCCATTCTGATGGACGCATTCTACGTTCGTTTGTGCAAACATGCTTTGCGCGTGTTGCGAACATGCTAGAAGACTGCGGAATTGCCATCTCAGCGTAAAAAAACAGCTGTGCTCACTTGCTCCCGCCGCCCCTTTCGTCACGGATTTCCGCGGCTTTCTTTTGTGTGGCACTCGAGAACCACGCAGTGTAACTATCAGTACTTGGGTGCCGATCATGATTCTCGACGATATTGGAGTCGGCACGTTACGAACCTTGTAGTGAGACGGCGATGACAAAATATCTTATTCGTCGATTTCGTGGAGTTGAGTGGGGATCGGCACCTAAAGCTCTACTATGCGTGCACTAGGGGCTTAACCAGTCCCGCATTATTTATGCCGCGCCATATTTGCCTCCTACACGATCTCTATGGGATCAACAGGAACGATGCCACCGAGCTAGAATAAGAAAGCCTCTTGGTTGTTCCTCGTATTCTCAAATTCAGGCAAAGTGGATTGAGGGCCGAGAGATGCCGGTAGCTTTACACGCTGTGAACAGTATCTTTCAACATCTGGTTAGACGCTCTGAGTTGGTCAGTGGTGTCTCGCTGTTTACTGACATGTAACAGCGTCATTTTTCACAATGTGGTGGTAACTGCACCTGTTTAGTTGAGGCTCTCGGATTCATACCATTCGTCCATTCTCTCGAGTTGACTCCCCGTCGAGCAAGCACCCGTTCACCATCTACGAGGACATCCCGGGTTTCCAAAGAAATTCACGACATCCCTGTGTGGTTAGTCGAGCCCTGACAGAGGAGTTGATGGCGTCTCGACATTCCTTGTTTACGGCCATTTATACTGATGTCTCTGTCGACTTCATTCAGAATGTCGAGTATGCAGCTTACCACATCTCCTCAGAATCCTGCTCATGGTCAGGACGGTTCGACCATGCCTTGTCGTCAACTACAGCCAAGCTGAGTGGAATCCGCGCATCTCTTCTTTACATCGTCACGAAACCACCAAATAACTGGCTTTTGGCAACAGATTCTCGGTGTGCGGTGCAAAATATCCTCAGGAGCAAAAACGCTGATCCCGACTTGATTTGCAGAATAATCAGTCCGGGTCGTCTCCGTGTCCGCCCATTGCTCTAACCTGCGAGTACAGAGGGTATCCTACCACATCGGCTTAAAAGGAAATGAGATAGCTGACCATCTGAGCTCAACCGCTCTAAAACTACCCACTGCGACGTTGCATCTCCCTAGCCACACTGACCCGAGATTGGGTCTTAAGACTGGGATAAAACACGAACATCCCGTTTCCAGTGTGACGTCTGATGAACCTCCTCTATCAGCCTGTACGCGTGGCATAACACCGAAGTCTGGCTTCCCTTCTCCACCGCCTAAGAGCAGACTGCAGCTTACACGCAAGTGAACGTGCACCGCATCAAAATAACAAGCCCTTTTTGCGAGCAATGCGATCATCCAGAAACGCTCACGCATATATTTGTTTAATCTAGAGACTACACTCCACAACGAACTGTGCTTTTATCTTCACTGAAGGGCCTCGGTGTTTCATCCACCCTCGTGGAGATGCTATTCCCAAAAGGTCCTCCATCCACTCGCACGCGTCTCCGAAAGGCACTGTTCAACTTCTAGGACGCCTGTGGGCTTCTGGCAAAACTGTGATGTGTGAGATAATACGATCGCCCCCCTCTTTTTTCCTACTTGTGTGCCAGTAATTGTTTTCTCGTGAATTTTCCAGCGGCACTTTGTGGACAATTGCCAACACTTTGTGATACTTGCGTTCTAGGTGTGGCAAATTTTCTCACTTTTGATTTATTTCTTGCCGATTCTTTGATCTTCTTTCATTTGTTAACCTGTGTTTCATCATTCTATATTCCTGCATTCATTATCATCGAGATTGCAATAGCCCAATCCTGTGAGAAAAACATCACGTCAGGCAAACACCACCACCACCACCAGCATGATGGTGCGCTTCCGATGCTCTCTGATTCGCCCCATCAGCTCGTAGCGTCGGCTACGTCTAGAATTGAGGCGAAACGAAGTATAGCAAATCGCAGGACGAAGGATAGGAAAGTGACGAAGTTCATAGGTTAGCTGGTGGCTAAAAAATGAAACCGCGTTTGCAGGATCCCGTTGCAGCGCAGTATCCCTGGGTGTAAAAGCAGCGTCGTAAGGTCATTCATAAGACAGTGTCCAATGCACTGATCAGCTTATCACCAGCTATAACCAATCACGCACCAAAAAACCCGCAGGACCACGCCGCATTCACTGTGCGTGATTGGTTCAGCTGGCGATTAGCAAACGCACAAAGACGACGAGCGCCGTGACGACGCACTTTTGGCGTCACTTGATTGGCTCCGTCGAATCGTATGCGGAGCGCAACTTCGTCTGCTTCTTTTGCAGGGATTAGGGTGACGTCAGCAAGACGCCGGCCTCTGATTGGCTCTGATTGGAAGAATACTGGGTAGATCTCGAAGAAAGCTGCCTTGGGGTCTACCCACTATCCTTCATTCAGAACCAATCAGAGCTCGGCGTCGTCCTGACGTCACCACAGTCCCTGCAAAAAGGAGCAGACGAACTTGCGCTCACGCCGGTTGTGATCGGACGTGAAGTGAAACGGAGTATAGCAACGAAAACGCTCCTTATTAGATGCTGCAAACGACGAGAAGTGTCAGACACGTAAATGCGGGATCACGAAGCGGGCGACCAATGATGGTCGGGAATCAATTAACGTTCCCGTTTGAGACGTCGGTCCCGTTCCTCGATATGCTGAGGGCCATTGTCATGTTCATCGTGTGTATGACTATACTGCTTTTCAGGGTCCCGTCACCCTCAGTGCCCTCTCGCAGACTTCGAATAGAGGGTCACGCTGCTAATGCAACATGCATAAAGGCAGTCTGCAGACGCTGACTGAGACGTGTTTGTTCCTGTCACGTTTGTCATATACAAAACGTCTGCAGACATATTTGAAGCATGCATGTGTGTAATGCAAACGTGATTGCAACATGCGTGAGGCGAGTCCGCATTTCCTTGTATATACTCATATGCAACCGCGAAGCAGATCCGCTTCGCGGTTGCGATTCGAGCTCTAGTGTGAATGCAGCCTGACAGCGGCTTGGAGTTGATTCGCGTTCTGGCTGTCCCTCTTCCGGTTGCAGGCTATCTTGCGGGTGCTCGCTGTCTCAATAGGGCAGGAGACCAAATCCACGAGTGTTACCAGACATTTAAGGAGGAGCTGTACCGGATCATAGTCGGGGCTACTCCAGAAGGCAGACTCGAGCACGGCTGCTGGTGAGTTGTCCTCCCGTATAGTCGGCAAGCTAGGGGTGTAACGGGATCATGTGCCCCGAAATTTAAATGACTCTGGCGGTCGTGGAACTTTGGCATCTCACGTTTACACCAATTTGCCCTCGTAAAAAAAAGCAAACAAAAACGCAATTTAAAAATAAAACGTTTCGGATTCATTTTGTTTGGAACTAAAGTGACGGCCTTGTTCGGTTTAGGTTCCGGTGCGTTGGAGGCGATATTGGTTCGACAGGCTGAGTACACTTTTACACGGAATGTGTGCACCAACTGAACACTCTGACGTCACAGCACTGCGGTGGCGCTGCTGTAGGCACTGCGCATGCGCAGACGCTTCGTCTTACGCGAATCGGGTTCCTGCGCACGCGCGATGCTCACACCTGCTGTCGTCAAATGCGGACTTCTTTTTGTAAACAGCGGGTTGGTGTATCGTCCCTTAAATTGACTTTTTGTTTTCCAGCGAGACAAGCAGGTTGTTTCAATGCAAGCAACGCAGCATCGAACAGGCCTGCGGAGACTCCGACACCGACCAACCAGTGCCGGATTCCTACGAGCGCTCGCTCGGCGAACTGGTCACACTCTACTGCCAGCCCTATGAGCACGGCTCGCCCGACTGCGCCGCCCTCGACGAGCTTCCGAGGCTCGCCCCGAACGAGACCGTGCCCCAGAGCTTAGTCCTCCTGATGAAGTCCTACGTATCTACGTTTGGTTGAACCGTAACCAGCTATTCCACATTGTGTTTCCGGGAGAAATCCGGAAGTAAAAAAACAAAACAAAAAACCTATGCATAAACCGTTAAGATAGAGTTTCTTGAAACTAAACTTGTCACAAAGGTGCCTTTAGGTGATGCTTTTAGTATACTATAATATCATGCGCGTGAGTTTAAAAAAAAGTATAGGCGCCTAAATGTTTTTTAATCTGCTTTCGTGTGTTTATTTTAAAGAAGGTTTTACGGTTTTGCTTTCTACTGAGTCATCTGTGAGTAGTAGCGTCAACCAGACGGTTTTTACCGCTTTTATTTCTGTGTATTCTCCTCAAGATCGAACCGTGTCGCCACCGTGCGGCCTAAAATGGAAACATGCGAAAGTGGGGATACCGCCGTGCGCCGTCTGCTACGGGCGCACGTTCCGAAGCATGGATCTCGACGACGCAAGCCTGTTTCCGGCTGAGCTCGGCCCTCCTTATAAAATGCTTGTTGTTTCTGTTTTCGTTTCTTCTGTACTAAAAGTTGTGTTGTGTCGTTTCACGCGCGTAGAAATTAAGCAATGCGATTAATATGAGGTATTTTGCTACCATAATTTTACTGTCACGGTTTGTTGAACCCCAGGTCCCACAGGTTTTTTGTCATTTCGCATAATCCATAGCTTTCATAAAACATTGAATGTTGATTGGGTTGATTAAAAAATTAACCCGACTGATCGCCACCTTTTAACAAACCAATCAATTGTAAATCCGTTAGTTGATTTGTCTCGTCATATTGCATGAAAAACGAGAAAACTAATCTTTTTTATGTCTTAAATGGCATAGTGCAGTCCAGTTTTAAACTTCACGTTGTGACGCTTTCAGAAGTATAGACACATAAAGCTTCTTAAAGTGAAGTAATTTTTAAGTTATTATTTAAACAGTATCATCACCCTCAATGACAATTACAAGCATTCTGAAGTGATTTTTCGTGCAAGTCTGTGTCCCCAAAAAATAAAGACGTCAAAAATATTAAAGCAGGCTTCTTTTTTTTTTACTTTTCAAATTCCTGACTTTTTCCAGCACAAAGTTATAATCTAACGGCAAAAAAAAAATATTAATAACGCAATTAAAAAATTAGTTGAATATTCTGAAGGTTAATCGATGATCTGCCGAGTCCCAATATACGTTAGGTTAGGCCGAAGGGTTATCGGAAACTCTTGGGAGAGTCGCTATCTCTCATTAGTAAAAGTATGTCGCTGCGGACGATGCTGTCTGCGACGTTGTGTGGGTCATTTGTTGGAGTTGCAGAGTCTACTACGTTTGAATTGCAGGATATTTCGCCAGAAATTTAGAATATTATCCTCTTGACATCCGCGGCCCTCTCTGAGAAAATTGGAGCGGGTGAAGCCACACCACCGAGAAGAGCATCTAGTTACACGGACGCCGCTACGTTGCTCGTTTACATTCGCTTATTCTACTCGTGGCAGATATATTAAAACAGTTTGTTTCACTTGTTTAAGTTGTCGGGCGAACGAACGGTTTGCGGATCGTAAATACAAGAGGCACTCACTCCTCATCGCAAAGTATTCCAATTTTTCCGACTCCGAAAATCTTACCCACATCACGTCACAGGAAAGGAAACATTGGTTGCAGCGGAACCTTTTTACTCACAGAAGCTAGCAATAGCACGGTAATTTCTACTACAACACTAACTTAATTCTCAATTCAAAATATGTATATTACTGCGAAAGCTAAAAGTAACAAAATAAAAACTCATAGAACCTGCGATTCCACAACCCACAGTACCAGCATTATGTAAGTATCCGGTTGGAATTTATTGTTTTGTTGAATTTCCACACTACTGAACCGATATATCTCTTTTTAAATAAACAAATATTTAACACAAATGGTGCTGTTCACCCGGAAACAGGCATCCGTCTTGGTGATCCATGCTTCCCAATGCCTGCCTAAAGCAGACGACGCAACCACAGAAGTGATTATTTGAATTTAGGCCGTACGCTGGTAACACGATTCGATCTTCACTGAAGCACCGAACTGTACCGCACCATTGTCTGCTAAAATCGTCTTCCCACCGATACTATGCGACAAAATAAACGCAAGAGTCTACACCGCCCCGAGCGCGGACGTGGAGAGCCTATTGGGCGGCAATACTTCTATCCCCGCATTGATGATGATGATGATAATAGCGCGACAGTTTCGCCACCTCTAGGTGAATCTCAAGGCCAATAGGAAAGAAAAATATTTTTAAGCTCAAATTAGTTTTCTTGAACCTGCACTTACGAAATTTGAGTATGATATATTCGCCACCTAAGGACATATTATTTGTGAAAAAAAAGTATAATTTCACTTGGTTCATTGATGTATTCATCTGACCGGACGCAATGGACATGGCGCGTCTCTTTCGGATGCCTCCTGCGCGTGCTCCCACCGCCCGCTGTGCTGTGGCTGCACGTGCACGCTGGGGGCTCACGCGAAGCCGCGATGTGTTATCGAAGCAGGGAAGCAGGAGGCGGGACATCTGAAGCACTTCCCTGTCGTTCTCATTATGTAATTAACAGTAGTATAGTACCGAAGAAGCGATGGGGCGGCGGCGGTGCAATTTGCGGTAAATTGTTTTCAAGTGGATATTTCTGCTACGTCCGGCGCCATTCCGTTAAAATGAGATTTGCACAAATATTGGCGCCCAAAGTTGGTTTCGCCTTATGATGACGTAAGCTGTTGAGAGTTTCAGAATATAGGGCCCCAACACTTTGGGTCCAAGGAACGGCTAGTTCTGCGCATGCGCGGTGCGACCACGATGCTTTAAAAAAGTAGTCATAGTGGTAGTACTAGTGGTAGTGGTAGTGGTAGTGGTAGTGGTAGTAGTAGTAGTAGTAGTAGTAGTAGTAGTAGTAGTAGTAGTGTAGATGTAGTGGTAGTGGTAGTGGTAGTAGTAGTAGTAGTAGTAGTGGTAGTGGTAGTGGTAGTAGTAATAGTATTAAAGAAGAAGACTTGGTGAAGGATCCCATTCTTGTGTCACAATCTTCGCAAAGCCGCATTCGCACTCCTCCTCCCTACATCAGCTAAAAGAGACGCTGTTCGCAGAGGACGTGATGTCAGAAGTGGACACGCGTCAAGAATCTTCGAAGCATGTTTGCTTCATGCATGTCTGCAGACAGTTGTTCTACGACCGATGTGACAGGACAGTCTCACAAGGATGAAACAAGTCTTCGGACAGTGTCTTTTCAGACTGTCTTTTGTATAGTGTATCAGCGGTCTGACCGCGGTTCAATGCTTCGCAGCAGGAATTAGAGCGGCCTGAAGAGGACCTAGCTGAACAAAAGCGGCGAAGAATAAAATAAATGGACCTCATGTGACCTCATGACGTCACGTGACGTCGCACACACATAGTATATGTTCCAAAGCTACGCCTAGAGTGGCTGGATTCTGGGGATGTCCCGCCCTTGCTTCCTTGCCTTTCCTCGCCTGCTAGCCGGACACAAAAAGATATTCTAACTTCCAAACTACCAAAACTCGCAAGGTGACTGTCTCGGTTGTCGTGGCGAGTAGCATCACCTTGTGGTCTGCGGCACGCAAAGAAACATAAATAACTATCACCACGCGGTTCTATCGACCGTTGCACTCGATGCTTTTATACAATTGAAAACGAGCGTGTTGGTTAATATAGATACAAAACTTGAAAGTATAAAACAGCGAGGATGAGGACGGGAACAGGGCATCTTTCATTTTAGCAACAACATAGAATGGCACAACGATAAAACCGCCCCCAAAGGTTTTAACGTTCTTAAAGAAGGAAAGGACATAATTGTTATAAAGGAAAGAGAATTTACTGTAAATATAAAAGTTTAAAAAGTGCTGAGCCTCACGACGAGGTATCACTAATCTAGTTATCTCTGATTACTTAGAATTCGACCTTTGTCATTGTCAATGATAATGAAGGTGCAGAAATATTGTTGTTTACAGTCCCAAAGGGAAATGTACTATAAATATAAAAGTTTAAAAAGCTCTAGCGTCACGACGAGGTTCCAGTAATCTAGTCATCTCTGGTGTTAGAAATTTGACCTCTGTCTTTGTCAATGATAATGAAGGTGCAGAAATGCTGTTGTTTACAGTCCCCATGGCAAATGATTCAATGATTTCTCTCAAATTTGTTGTTGTGCCCACCCAGTATGCTAGGATCAGAGAAATAAGGAGTACAGTCATCGCACGTGCGGCTGTGAACGACAATTGGGTGATACGACTCATTTGAAGCCTTTGATGCTTCCAAGTTGTGTTCTCTGAGTCGATGGTTGACGCACCTCTCAGTTTGTCCAATGTATTGACTGCCACAGCCAAGTAAGATTGAATAAACTTTTCTTTCTTCGCAGTCTACGAACTTCTTGGCATGCTTAACATTGCACCCTCTGAGACTGTTGCTCTCATTTACCGTTTAGACTGGTGCTTTTGGCGCGTACGACAGGAAAAAACCATGCTCGTGTCGAACTTGGAGGCGATAGATCTTGAACTGGTGCGCGAATTCTACATGTAAGGAATCACAGCGAAACGACCTTTATTTTTGGTAACAGCTTGCGCAAGTTGCAGCATGAGAATGAATCTCTCAAGGGTAAAACGAAGTGGCTCCGCAGAAAAACTTGCTTTTAATCAACCTCTGATGCTGCAACTGGAGGCTGCTTTCGTACAAATGGGTACACGACTTGGAGAATGAGGACTTGAAAGGTGACCTTACCATGCCATGCTTAACTGACTTGGAGTGAGCGCTGGTGAAAGGGAGGACTGGCTTCTCCGACCTCAGCTGGAAGGCCCAACAAAGATCTGAGGAATGAGGATGTAATCGTAAATCCAGGAATTGTAATCCTTCCACTGAAGAGTTTTCCCGAGCAAAAGTTAGTCCCGCCGCACAGTCTTTGAAAACTTCAAAGATGCTGTCAGCGGACACAGCGTCTGGATAAATGACCAAGTAATCATCAACTTACCTAAACACTAGGCAACCCTGGAAGGACTTGTCCAACAGATCGTTGATAGCCCTGTCAACAAAAAGAAGAAATATTTTACTAAGGACAGGTGCAAGGCAAGAGCCTATACAAACTCCCTTATTTTGTCTGTAAATATTTTCTTCGTATTCTACTAAAGTTGACTGCAAAGTAAATATCTATCAGGTCGATGAAGCCCTCAACCGAAACACCGGAGGAATTTTGAAGCTCGCAAATTCCGCGTTCATGGATCGCATTAGTCACAGAATCTAAGATGAGTTTTGGTTCGCTGTAATCATATCTTCAGTGCCGAAAGACATAATTGAGTGCGAAATGGAACGCAAATGAAGCGAATTGAAGCAGAGGATTAATTCAAAGGAATTTTGGACTCTGAAAGGCTGAGGGAGGATGATATTAGACAAATGTTCTTGTAGATGATGACGACCCAGAGGTTTTTGCCAACAGCCAATTTCTGAAATTATGCTCCTGAAGGGAACTCCATACTTATCAGTCTCCTTGGGGGCCGGTTTTATCGTTGTGCCATTCTATGTTGTTGCTAAATGAAAGATTTCCTGTTCCCGTCCTCGTCCTCGCTGTTTTATACTTTCAAGTTTTGTATGCTGTTATAGTAAGGGCAGAACGTAGCTCCAACTGCAACTTACAGCTGAAACCTCTTTCCTTTTCTCGCTTAAAAATGTGGCACTGTTCCAAGTCAGCGGGTCGTTGACTTTCGCATCACAAACAACACTATCAAACAAAGATGCTTTTGTACATTCTTTAGCACCCATTTTTTATCAGCCCCGTTAAAGGTTTTGGGAAAAAATGCAACCAGCCGCAACAATGTGCCGCAGTCTCTTTTCACACCGGGCGTAAGGTAACATCGTAATATACTCTGGCCTTGTCCACCGTCGGGTATTAAGAACAGCTCGCCAAGTGCGTCTACACATGACCGGTAATGGCGGAAAGCGGCGTGCCAGAGATCCCAGACAAGGCTTTTTGCGCCGGAGAGACGGGTCACGTGACCGCATCGCACTGACCTCAAGGCAGACCGTGCTCAAGGCTATCGGTTTCTCCAATCAAAGACCGATCCGCTGGCACGTCGCCTGCATAGAAAGAGAGCCCGCTCCCAGAGACACCGGCGCAAAACATGTTTACATTAGTCGAGTCCGGAAACAAGATATGGAGCTGGTTATTTTGGGTGTCTTCCTGTTGTTTGGCTCTGGTAAGCACCTCGTTTGTTTTCGTTGCTTTTTTATGAACGTTTTGTAGTGTGCGGGGCGTTCATGCATACAGTTGTCTGCTTTGAGCATGTCTCAAAGCAGACAACTAATCAAAGCCAGACGGTCACGCCTTTATCGAGGCTTCACTTGGGCTTAACGAAATGCCGATCGCTTAGTCAAAGAAAGATTCACGTTAGAATTGCGAACAAGGAAGTTTTTTAAAAACCACGTTTTTAGGTTGTATATTTCATAGACTACCTTTTCTGTAATTATCAGCACCTAATTCACTAAAACATTTTGTATAAAGAAATAATCACGAGGTATCGGCAGCTTCCAAATCTCGCTCACGCCGCGTAATAGAGTCGAAGTTTTAGGCCACTCCCGTTCCACTTGGCGGACGGCCGGCATTTTAATCTCGTTTTTACAAAGGTTTTTTTTTTTTTTTTTTGCCGCGTGGTTTTTGGTTTGATCTGCTCTTTCCCGTTTTGCGATTGTGAAGCCGTGATTGGCCATAGCGCGCGGCTTCGTTTATCTTGCGGTGACCGCAGTGGAAAGCTATAGGGGCCACCACAGCCAAGCAAGCACCAGTTTAGTTACGTCAGCCAACTCCTCGGGCGTGTATAAGTACGCGAGTTAAAATGGCGATGGTTGGAGCTCCGTTGTAGACGCGATGCGGCTGAAACGTTTTTAATGCGAAAGCATTAACTGTCCCATGGAGCGAGCTGACGTCATCAGTTTGAAGCTCGAAAACGGTAGATAGTTTCCGCGATTTCGCCTTCGTTTCCATTGGCTGGCGCGCGTCGACGGGGCTCCCATTGGCCGCTGCGCTCGTCAGTTTCCACGACCGCTCACCCCATGGCGCTGCGTGTCCATCAGCGCGCGCGTCAAGGTCACCAGGGAGCACGCGCGCTGACCGCGGACGGAAAGTACGCAGCAGACCAAAAAGGGAGCGGACGAGCAGCTTGCATGCTTTCGCATTCACAACTCATAAGAAATGCTGGGGTGTACTTCGAGCTTTTTTGTCTGCTGTGTTCGAGAAAATTCACTTTGTATATGCTCGATTTACTGCACAGTTCGAGTACTTTGACGTGGCAAGGTTGAGACAGCGCAGCTGCGGGGATCGGCGGAGATGGCACGGTATATGCTATCCTCTATCACTGAAGCCTTGCACGTCGAGCGGAAGCAGGTTCCGCAAAAGCTCTTCGTGTCACATCTTGTGCCACACAGAAAATTGGATACTTTTTCTGTCACGCAACAGATCAGGTAGGCCTGGAGAATGTAACCTCGACTCCGAAATAACGCCCTTGCGATATGTCTCGCCTGCGTGGACTCGCAGGCCAGGGCTCGTGCGTCGGATTTGAAAGTGCCGATGCCTATACTATATACTTGCAGCACAATACGGAAAGCTGTTGGAAAGTTACTGACGATGCACAGACGACTAAACGAAGCTGTTTCTCTCATTTTTGCAAAGATAATAAAGGCACGCGGCAATGACGAATAAACGTATTTTTGCAGGCAACGCCAGAAATGCTGTCAGTGGCACTTTTCTTCCGCATATTCACCACAGCTCAGGCGTTCTTTGGACGACAGCTCTCTGCGACTCGCCCAGAGACTCAGAACGAAGTCTGCAGTACAAGTTGAGCACAATTTACAGCGCTTCTCTCCCAAACCCGGAGTTTTCTGGGGTTTTGTGCAAAAATTGTATGGAAGCGATCTGGCGAAAGACACATAGGAGCCCCGGGCGGAAACAGGCCTGCCGATTCCGTGGCCACTGCAGGGCGAACGAAAGTTGGAGCGCACGCATTTGTCAGGTGACATCTAAACAAAGAGCAAGAGCGTCAATCAGGCGGTTTTTCCTGGCTTAAAAGTTTCTTCTAAAACCCACACGCAAAAAGGCCCGTTCACACTCTTGCAACCGAGTACGACAGAGAGACGAGATCTGTTAAAACTTCTTAAAATTTCTTAAAACGAGGGAACACACTGACATTGTGGCGCCATCTATGCGGTGACCCTGGAACTGCATTTCCGAAGAGCGAAGGTTTTTCGGGATTTCCGAGGTCAAATGTGCGTAATACCCATAAGAAAGGCTCGTTTATAACATTGACAAAAGTTTTCGAGCCAAAAAGAAAGGATAATGCGCGAGAGAAATAAAAAATATGCCCGACCGCCAAGTTTACACTGCTACCCAATAGATGGCGTAGGAACCCAGTTTTAAGCAGGGCGTTTATAGACCTTTGCAAAAAGAGCTCTCCGGCCACCGCCATTTTGCAGACCAGGCGACCCTATCAGCCAGAAATTTCTGCCACCCGCCTGAGCTGTGAAACCCGGTCAGCGTGGCTCCCACACCTGTTGTGCATTCGGAGTTCGCCGGCTTTTCTTGGAAGTTTTACTTTATTTGCCTGTTTAGGATGCTTACCCTTTGTGTGTTATCTTCCACTGTGAGAACCAGGGAATACCAGGGCTCGTAGCCTGCTCGGCCTCCGCAGGAAGCCGAACGAAGGCGAACGTCAAGCAGCCCGCGACGCAGGCGGTTCGACGTTCTTGACGGATTATTTCCGTTGAGATAATCTCCAAAAAGCCTTCACCGGCTATGTTCCGGGTTTTCGCAAAAAAACAAAAAAATTGCTGATAGGGTCGGGTCAGGGTGTGGGGACGGAATAGACACGTTCGTTCATTTGCTTCAATACTGTTCAAAAAGCAGCTCTCTTCAAAACGTGCCCCAAAACACGCCCGGATTCCGTCCGATCGTCGTGAAGTGACTATCGTCGACACTGTAAATTGGATATGCTGTGTTATTTGAGACCTTTTTCTCAAATCCTGTTCGGATAACGCGGCACCGTGGGGTACGTACAATATATGCTTGTTCGATTGATGAGACTCGTTGGATTTCATGTTGTGGGAGGAACATCCATGCAGTTCGGATATCCTGATGTGGTCAAATATTTTCGACGGTTAAGACCTTTGTAGATTGACACGGCTTAGTGTATGGTGCCGTAAAAAGATCAACATAATATGAAACAAACATTCCAGATGCATTTGTTCTGTCGCGCACGGACTCACCAAAACAGCTTTCATTTTTTTGTTTTTTGTTCCCAAAAATAGTACAATGCATTCTTGAAAACCCCGAGAAATTCTATTAGCCGCAGACACAAAATTAAAAATAGAACGCGGCAATTTAGCCTCCACCAACGTCCGGAAGTGCGCCTACGCAGGCTGCCACAGCCCTGACTAGAAAACCACAGCTCAGCGCAGTCGGGCTAACACTGACGTACCCTCTCAAAACCAGGGACGCGCTGTAAGTCGCTTCGTTCGAGACTGCCGCTGGAAAGGTCTATACTGAGAGAGTTTGGCCAATGGGCGGAGCTTGTTGGCCGCTAGAACAAGCGGATTTCGCGGTAACACAATATGGCGTTACTTCTTTGTCTTGTTCATTCCTGAGAAATCGCGTAGAGTTCCTATGAGTCAGAGCCACAATATGGCGGACGGAAGTAGTCATCTCCCGGTTGTCAGACTACGCTGCTGTGGTTGCCAGGCTGTCCAAATCTCCTTAAAGGGGCACTGACACCTCAAAATCATATTTTTTTATTATCCGAAACGATTGAAAACGGTGCCGGGACATTACCCTCAAAATTCGAAACTTGGGAATTCAGTATTTGTGAATTAAAAAAAACAATTTCCAAATGCCGAATTTGAAGTTCCCGCGCGGTCCCCGCCAGTGCAGTGAGTCAACTTTTGCGGTCTCCTGCGACTCGACTTTTCTCGGACCTCCGCTGACCCGATGCGAGGAGGAGGCGAGCTGGCGGGATAGAAGGGAGCTGGCGCGGGAAAAAAACCGGTTTCTTCGCCGACTCGCCCATCTGCTCGAGCGCCGCCGAGTTTTCTGAGGGAGGACACAATTCTAGGAAGGGACATCTCACCGAACTCCGATTTTGGGTATTTCAAAAAGAGGGGCCGTAGTGCGTTCGCAATTGCGTTAAAAAACATGTTTTACGATTGCCGTTATTAAATGTTATAGAAATGTCGCCTACAAAGCTTCGAAATTTTCTGATTTTTGACGTCATCGATCAAAAGAAGGGAGGAGGTAGCGGCGGGAGATTTAAACGCCAAAAATAAAAAAGCGCGCGCCCGCGCGAAGAAATTTTTTTCGCGATGCGTTTTTTTTTGCGTGTTTATGACTACAACTTGCGTCGTTTTAGAGAATAAAAAAAATACGACCTTTGGGGTGTCAGTGCCCCTTTAAGAAGGCCAAACTGTCTCAGTATAAACGGCTCTGGTTTTAAGAGGTCGCAAAGAGTGTGAACGGGCCTTAAAGGGTAACTGCAAAGAAAAAAAGGTGTATTTTTAAGCAGCCTAATTGCGACAAGCACGTCACAAAACAGTCCTTCCGAAACCAAAAATTTTGTTTAGAGCAATATTTATTGCGCGAGACTGATTTTAGTTCGCGGCTATTTCGTCCGTTTTAAATCGCGCGCCACAAAGTTGGTATAATACGTCACGGGGTGGCTGTTATACGTCATGGAGTGACGTATTACAGTCATTCCGCGCGCGTCGAAAGAGCGGGAGTTTTAAATGTGGAGAGGTTGTGACTCCGACTAAATTACGTCCTGTGGCGTAAATATTGCTAAAAAAATTTGTTTTTCGTGGAGATTTGTTTTCTGACATGCTTGTCCCAATTAGGCTATTTAAGAAACACTTTTTTTCTTTGCAGTTGCCCTTTAAGAGTGTAACAAATGCACCACCTAAAGACACTTTTGTGAAAAAGTTTAATTGCAGTCAGTTTCTTGGTTTCTTTAAAGGGGTTATGACACGCCACAAATAAAACGTGAGATAACTATACTGCTAGGACCCATTGTATGTTCCTATAATCCTGCTTAATTTGTTTTGAAAACGGCACGATAGTTTCGTGGATAAATCGATTTATATGCGGGTCCCTCGGAGGGGCAGGTCCGGGCGGAGCTGGGGGCTGGTGACGTAGCCAGCCTCCAGCGCGGCGTCCCCTGCACGCACTCACAGACTTGGCTCTCTTGGCGTCTCGAGCCTCAGCTTCCTCGTTTACCTTCCACGTTTCGAGCATGCGGTCCGTGACGATTACGTATACGGCATCGCTCGCCTTGTCAAAGTTTTCGACATTGATCGCAGCAGCGATGAGTGATTGCTATCAAGAGATGTTGGAAGCTGTTCATTTTGACTGCGCCCCGCTGGCGACCAGCTCCAGCGACGACGAGTTACGGACGAACTCGTCGTGGTCACCGTCGTTCGGGGATATCTCGCAGGCGCATGCAGGGTTGAAGGTCAACGGGCTGGGGGCGAGAGCGAGAATAGCTTTCAGGTTACCGAGTTGCGTGGGCGGTTTTGTTCGTACCGCGGCGAGGAGAGCTCTTGGGCGATCATGGGGGCGCCTAAAATGAGAGAGCGTTCATGGTCACGTGGTTTATGGACGCCATGGTGTGACTAACTTGGGCAGTGTTGCCTGGTCGCCAGATGAAAATGAGAAAAATTCGTAAATTGAATATTGCAATTACCAGAGCTCTAAAAATCGCGTAACTTGGTGTATATGCTAAGTAGCATATGAGCATTCCATTTCAAGAATAATCTATCCGTTTAATTTCCGTGTCGTAACCCCTTTAAGCGAATTTGTTTTCCTCCTAGTAGCTCACGGAAACACACTGGACAAAAGGTTTGCGACAGACGTCGGCTATACTAGTCTACTCAACGGCGTCATTTATTGCCCACGCAATAACCAGCGTGTTCTTTCTTCTTTATTCCCTGGCTAGGTCCTGAAGCATCTGCAACTGCGCCTTGAGCTCCTCCATCTTCAGACCGATCGTCCGTTTCACCCAGAGCTGCTGCTTGGCGTCCAGGCCGCTCAGCAGCTCGCTGAAGTCGTTCAGCGTGTCCTGCACGATTTCTTCGGCTTCTTTCGCGTCTTCGCTGAAGTAAACGGTACCCGCGGAGTGCGTCTGTAGCAGTGGGAAGAGAAAAGGAAAAAGAACAGGAAAGGACATAGAGACAGGTGAAATAAGTGCCATGGTTAAAAACTCGCGCAATTTTCGCGACCTTCAGAAATGGTGTGGAAAAAAAGAAAGAAATAATGAATTGAAATATGTAGCTGTAATGTTTTCAACTGGTCAGAAGAACAAAGTACATAACTAATGAAGAAAGTGGGGTAAGCGGGACGGTGTTTATCCAGGAATCTCAATCTGGGGAGGGGAGGGGGGGACCGGGGGGGGAGGGGGGTCTGGAAGGGGAGGGGGACACTAACTCTGGGGGCGGGGGGGGAGGGTGTAGAGGAGCATTTAGGGAGATGGAACGTTTATTGAACGATGGGGTGTTGAGTGATTGCCAGTGGTGGTGAGATACGAGTGATCAAGTGTTAGATGTGACTGAGGCCCGTGCTTTGCGCATAGGAGACCGCGCAGCGTAATCGCAACTGCTTACAACCGAGCTGCCTTCAAAAATCTCTTACGACAAGTCTGTATATTTCCTTTATTTTTATTTATTTTTTCGCATTTCTTTTGTTTGCTCGAAAACCTTTTGGCACTGTACATTTGGGCCTCTAAACCCGCTAAACACAAAGTTGGGGCCGAAGTTGACGGAGCGCACCGATTGGACTATCACGACGATGACTTCGCGCTTTTTTCGCCGACGTCCAATCGGCGCTCCGCGAACTTTCGGCTGCAACTTTGTGTTTGACGAGTCTCGGGCCCTTGATCTCTGCAAGACCTTCTTCAGGGTCACCTCACAAAGGGCAACAGCGTACCAGTGTGTGAAAGCTCCTACTTCCAGGATGCATGCAGTGCGCTGGAGGAACACTCTTCTGTAAGTGGTGCAAGAAAGTCGGAAATTTGGCAACCAGCAACACGCTGTCCCATGAGGATAGAAACCAACAAGAAAATGCGAGAGGATCACCAGCGGTTCCGCAAGCATCACCAACAACATGCTCACCTGCAGCCAAGCCTCGGGGTACGAGTCGTCAAGATTACAGTGCCCACGAGCGGAAGAGCTGGGCAGATATAGTCAAGAACGGAAAGCAATCTTCTGCTTCATTGAAGCCCGAGGCAAACACCTCCAGAATTCAGGAATCTCTATTTCTACCTCCGGGTGGAGTCGGAAGCCATGGCCAAGCAAACTCAAGAACAACTAGAGAGACAAGCACGGAATACCACTGTACTAAAAGCATTACGCGAGTTCATTAGATGATCAAGCTCCTTCAGTGGAATTGTCGGGGTCTCCGAGGCAGGACGGCGGAACTCAAGGCACCAAACTTAGACAGACCACTAGAACGCTTTGATATTCTGCTTTTGCAAAAGACCAATACAAGGGAAATTTTACTACAAGGCTATGAATCATGCTCAAATCCATCGATACCAGGACGCGCGAGCGAACAGCGGGCTGACCCACCAGAGATGGTCATGGTGTGCGTCCGCCGGGACTGGGTTCAGCACCACATAGACACTACACAGTTTTGCACCGAAAACCAGGAGGTTGTTGCAGTCACGGAGTCTTACCAGCGCCAGAACCTGGTTGTCGTGTCAGCGTACTACAGACCACGGCAAGGTGGTAACCCACGAGATTATGGCTGGGTGGCTCATCTGCATGACTTGTACCCACGGGACCACAAGTTATACGGAGGTGATTTTAAAGCACAACGCTCTCTTTGAGGTTACACAAGCAACGGCGCCGCAGCGGAGGAGCTCATCGATGCGATGAGCACCTACCACATACATATAGCTAATAAGACAAGTATCAAGACAAGGATCGGCGGCGCCGGCCGAGGGACACTAGCCCGGACCTTACCTGGGTAGCGAATCCTTACACAAAACATCACAAATAGAATTGTCTTCCAGACGACTGGAGGAGCGATCATATCCCAATCACGTTCCGAATCTCACTGACTCGGAAAGCACGTGATGGGCCAGCTCAGAAACGACAAGTTAAAACAATACATTGGGACGAATTCAGGCAAGCAGTGGAGGACGAGACTTTGGGGCCGCCCCCGACTTCGGTGTGCCATTGCGGAAGCCGCAATCAAGAGCAAAGTGGACGAAGATGCGCCTACACCCGACTTGGGCCACCTGCGACTCTGGGCACGTCGCCTGCGAGTGGTGCAGGCATACAGGAAAGGACTACGCTCCAGTCAAAAGACGCAACATTACGCGATCGTCAGTCGAAGCTAAAGTCTACGCCAAGAAGCTTGGACTTAAGCGGTGGCTGGATTACAGCTCCTCGCTTTCCGAGAAGACGTCGGTGGCCCTGCTCTGGGCCACAAGTCGTTCCATATATGCTTAGAAAAAGAAGACCAAGGGAACTATACGGCCACACTTGCATTCAAGATGGGGAAGACCGAAGAGGAGCTGGCGGTCGCGCATGGCGGAGGACTACCGACGGCTGACCCCTCGGTCCCTAATCCGTACACGCAAGAACTACTTGTATCAGACTCGCATCTGGATAGGCCATTTACAAGGAGAGAGCTGGAGAGCGCCCTGCACTCTGGGAAGGCCCATGCCGTACAAGGACCCGACCAAGTCACAATGAGCATGGTACGGAATTCGTCCGACCATATGAGACAAGAGTTCCTGCACCAGATCAATCAAGTCTGGGAGTCCGGCAACTGCTCCAAGATTGGAAACACTCTGCAGTGGTTCCCATTCCTAAGTCATGGAAAGACAAAAGCGACCTCGCGAACTATCGACCCATCTCACTCACGTCGTGCACGTGCAAGGTTATGGAGAGAATGGTTCTGCGTCGTACTGAATTGCTCCTCGAAATGACCGGAGTTTTCCACCCCGCGCAGACTGGCCCGGCCCGGCCTGGGCAGGCAGGAAGAGCATAGCGCTCATTTCTGCAGGAATCATAAAAACGACCACGCGCCAAGCCCATGCGCATCATCGTTGCGGTGGACGTAAAGAAAGCGTTTGATTCGGTTCCCCATGTCGTAGTCATTCGCGAAGCACAACAGCTCAACCTCGGTGGGAGGTCACTCAACTTTATCCGGGCCTTCCTGACAGGAAGAACGTACTCGGTTCAATGTGGCTCCAGTCACAGCAAACCGGTAAACCGGGTAAAATACCTCAAGGATCGATACTATCGCCTATGTTATTTAACATAGCTATGGCAGCACTTCCACACGAACTGGACAATGCCGGAACTCGGGTTTATGGTCTACGCGGACGACATTTCGATCTAGACCAGAGGATCGAGTCTAGCCCAACAAGAAGAAACACTGCAAGCAGGCCTAGACACGATAGACCAGTGGTTCTCAAATGGGGGTCCGCGAAGGCATTCTAGGGGTCCGCGAGGCCCTGCCTCGTCAGTCAAACCCGGCAATAAATGTTGTCTTTTTCGTCTTTTTTTCCAGATTGAGGAGAAACGTTACAATTTTCGGGTGAGTTTTCTCGTGTGTATGTCAATGAGAGAAGTCTACGTCACACTAGCCCTTAGGTATATACATTCATTAAATCATTATCATAATTACCCTATGCCTTCTCCTTCCCCTCACCACGAACGGGGTCCTCCATCATCTCCGCCGATCCACAAGGGGTCCGCGAAACGTCAATGGTTGAGAACCACTGGGATAGAGAATCATCTCAGTCGTGTCGGTGTACGAGCATCACCAGAGGAGACGAGTTACGTTGTTCTTGCCCCCAAACGGCTACGTGAAGCCAAGATTTGCGATTCCCTTAACCTGGTGCTGGCAGGGAAGAGGATCGTCGCAGCGTCATCGGTCAAGATCCTAGAGCTAATAATGGATGAGACCGGAGGAGCAGACCTGTGGCTTCGACTATCAAGCAATACAACTCGGCTCTGAACCTGATCCGGCGGACTTGCTCGGCACAAGGAGGGGCGACGGAAGAGTTGGCCAGGTGGATGGTCAAAGCGCTAGTGGTGTCACGTGTCTGCTACGGTGCTGGATATTATAGACTCGCTAAAGCGTAAGGAGAAGACTGGAGACGCTGAACCACCAGGCGATGAGTGTAATCACCGGTCTACCAGCCTTCACGGCACTCCCTAGACTCAGAAGGAGGCTCAACTTAACTCACCCTACGACACGGTGCAGGCATGGACTCGGGCACACTGGGACTGAATGCAGCACGCTAGACAAGGAGAGATTCTCTGCCGACTCGAAATTTCAGAACAAAAATATTGACCAGCGCTCCCTGAGCAGCTTCCACCCTAGGAGGATCTGCTGGGCATCGTGAGAACACAAGCCCCTGAGGAAGCTTAAGAAGGTGACACACAGAAACGAGACTTGTAAGAACAGACAACAAGATGGTCGGACACTGGACCGATCCCAGCATTTTGCTCGCAGCCTACACAGATTTCGCTCTCGGCGACGGCAGTCCCGGGGCGGCGGTAGCCTGCACTACAAGCACCGTGCTAAGTATGTAGAAATCCTGCTTTCAAGAGTTACGTCGGCATTTTTTTTAATGTTTTTTATGTGTGTGTCGGCGCTTGGAGGAAGCATTTTGAAGGAGGCATCGCGGCCGAGGCGGAGAGCTTCCCCCGCGGTCGTTAAGAAACGTCTCAGGTTTCGGTACGGGGAGAACCCGCGCTTTGAGCTGCGTGTGGCTCTTAACCGAGTGTGCCTATATATAGAGGGTTTCGCCGCTTAGTGTAAAATTGTCGCTTTTTGCCCGATGGCATAATTTAGCTGTTGGCGCCAGCCGAACTAAGAAAATTGCTGAGAACGACTCTTGAAGGAATTTGGATTTGGCGGTTGGAGCGCCAGGCTGACAGCTCGCCGACCATTGGGCAACAGTGTACCACGTGGGAGTGGTGAAATTTGAAGGGATTGGTCGGTCCCTAAGGGAAAGGAGGCTCCTACGAATCTACAAAAGGAGCGCCGAGAGGATTCTCGAGGATTGACTTCGATTCGATTTTGGGAGACTGGGAATAAAAGTATGGGGTTTTAATTTTGGGACTTTTACTCACTGCTGAGTTGAGTTGTTTTGTTTCATAATAAACGTGGCCACACTGGCCACTGTAAACCAACCAACGTCGCAATGTGTTCAGCGGGAACAAACAACTTTTAGTTTTTCTTTTTTTTATTATCAACTTCCCGGGGGCTGTTATCGGGCGAGCACCATCATCGGTCGTCACCATCCGGACCAGGACGCCCACCCCCATACCTTCAAGGCCGAAAGGAAGTTGACTCACCGACTGTGGGAGTGTTTGCCCTCAAATCCGAATCCCCTTCTGGGGGGACTCGGAAGAACCTCACTCAACATACAAGCCAGAGCCTTTTATACAAGCGAACGCCAACACCCCACTCCGGCCCGGGTCGCCCGGTGGGGTAAAGAGAGGAGAGGCGCTTGTACCTAGTGCAACGAAACTGCCAAGGCGGATACTGTCCACCCTCTATGGGACTGCCCATACTACCAAGTTATCTGAAGAAAGCACAAGCCGTCAGATATTACATCGCTGGAGGAGTAGTACGTGGGTGCGCCCACCACAGTGGTGCCCAGCTCCAAAACCATCAGAGGGCCAGACGAATGTCTTGAAGAGTCTCCTAGACTACGTCTTTGGGGCGAAGCTGGACGTTCACATGTAATGTGTAGTGTGTAATGTAGTGCCAAGACGTGCCCAGGCGTCACGGGGCGGATCACCGTGGGACGCGGACATGTAAATGCCTCCCATTCTTTTATTGCACCGTCCACCGGCCTTAACCTGTATTTAGCCAATAAACGTTTTCAATCAATCACCTCCTTCCGTGTGTATATAGAACCTTATCAACACGCTCAGTTTTAATAAAGGTACAATTTTCCACTTGGAAATTTCGAATGTAGTAGCTTGGAGTGATATTTTGGACCCGCGGGCTTCACTGACTGTAGTAAAGTCATCTGGTGGGCTAGTAGCCTATACACCTATGGTATTAGCGCAGAGACAGACACCGATTGCCCACGACCACGATAGTAGTGAATGTGAATGGACACAGCAGCGACACACTCTGAGCTCGGTGCACTTACCGCGTCTTCTAGGTGTACCATCGCTTCTGTGAATTTCTCAGACAAGGCCTCGACAGACTTCTTGAGCTCGGCATCGGTGATGACAGACGACATTTGCCGGCATGGCGTTGTTCGAAGGCACTTATCGCCCACCAGTGAAAGTGACGGTCTCGAAGTCTGTGGCTGAGAATTACGTTGACTGATCATCTGGCGCCACGTCAGGTGCCATCGCCGTTCGCAAATTTTAAGCGTATTTCTTCTCGGAACAGCCCGACCTGCACTCAAGGCAAACCGAAAACAACAGGGCACCGCCATCTTTGACGATCGTGGAGCCCCGAGGCTAGAGTACAGAACTGGTCGTTACGCGGTAAAAAAGGTTTATAAAAAAATATTAACGAAAACCTAAATTATAACAATCATTAATACAATTTATTACTTTTTAGTTTGATTTTATGTGTGAGTGTATTGTGTAATTTATTTTAAGAATAATCTGCCGTTTTCTGCTAAACAACGATACTGACGATACGATGTCGGCTCCGGGATGTCAATGTGCGGTCGGTGCGGTGTTTTGATGGAATATTTTCATCTAAGTGCTTGATTGAACTGCAAGAACAGAACAGTACGAAGAACTTCGAAAGTTCTCAAGCTCGGACGGCTTGGAGCAGTGAATCTGCTCTTTTGTTGATTTAAGCGAACGTTGAAACGCGAGTGTTCCGGTAAGCGAGTTGCAAGTTTGCGCGTCTCCATACATCGCTAGAAAAAGAAAAAAAAAAAAATAACCTTCACTCGTGTTTGACGTTTGTTGACAGCATTCAGTCGACGAACAAAAATATCTTTGTCTGAGACGACAGCTGACTTCTTCGGCTGTAGTTATAGTATCTGACGTTCCAACGTGTATTGACTTGGGCCAAGTTTCGGTCATATTCCCTTGTGTACGAGGATGTCAGTGCACATGTTGTGTTGTGCTTGTTTCCTGTCATATCTGTTTTTAAAGTACATGGGAGCAACATCGTGCTACTCAAATTCCAAAAGTGGCAGCTAAGTTTTGCAGTAAGGTTGTGCTTCTAAATGCTGACCAGGCGACTTTGCTGATTATCGTCCCTAATTAGTCAATGAAACGAAAATAATTATTATTAATTATGTTTCTCGCTCGTCTGCTTCGTCTAGACGACATTCCTGCTGGATAAATGCAAGCATATTCTGAGAGTTTGGCTTGTTGCTGCTGCTCTGTCTTTACATGAAGGCTTTTGCTCAAGAAAGTTTCAACATATATATGTTGCATCCGTATCTTGGTAAATGTTTGACTCGTTAACCAACAAGTGCTTCTGGTTAACTGGTTGTTAACATTAACACAAAATAGTTGCAGGAGCTACAGTATAAAATAATGAGTGTGGTGATAGAAAACTTGAACCTTTGCGGAGGTTAGTTAAGGTACTAATACTAATACTCTATTCATACTTTGGGGAGTTGATCCAGGCACAGAGGGTCGCAAAAGGCAGTGATGCCCATACCACAAAGGCTTGCGGTCCCAACAGGGCACAACTACGCCCATTATATTCTCGTTGTCACCTTATGTCTTCAATGACATCTTGATTAGCCTCGATCGCCTTCGGCAGCGAGGATGAAAGTTTCAGGTTTACCGAATAATTCATCCGCTCCATGAAATGGTGGTCCCTGCAAGGCTTTTTGCTGGATATTAAACAGCTACTCTTACGTTGTGAAAAATGCATTCTTTTCAATCAATCGGGGGTTGATACCCAGCAAGCACTGGGTTTCAGCTCGGACCGACGGAACAACCTCTAGCCTGGAGACATTGACATGGCAGATAGCAGTGCATACATTGTGCATGCCACACAGTTCCCATAATAAATATTAAGAAAAAAGTCCGCTATCTTTTTATTCATTTCGGCCTCTCTGGAGTTACTGTGCATAACGGTCGTTGTCAATAGTACCGACAAGCTTAAATTGCTGTCGTGACAACACAAAGAAGCATCAGAGTAGGTCATTACCTGGTTTTCCGAAGCTTTATTTTGCGAAGAAATGCTGGCAGCATACATTGCATAAAAGAAAGCTGAAATTGACTAGCAACATACCTTTCTGAAAAGCGTGCTGTGTTATCCATGGGACTGAAAGGAAGGCTGGAAAGTGGCTGTATAAAACCGGCTGTATAAAACCAGTCTTCACCCTTCCGGCACATGCACAGGTCTCTGTCTGGGAGGGGCTGGCAGCCATGTCAAGAACGGCGGCAGACCTGACGCTGAGCGACATCTTGACGGTGTTCAGCGCCTCCAAGCCGGCCAGCAAGGTTGCATCCAACCAGAGGCTCTTCCAGGACCACCAACCTACTGCTGAGGAGGCCAGGGCCTTCGTGATGCCCCAGAGGCAGATGTGAGTGGCCGCCGACGAGCTGCAGTCAGCCGGGACTTAGCGGTTACACAGGACGGCTGCTGTGATACAAGTGTCATAAGAGAGTTTTTGTGATACAAGTGTCAGAAGAAAGTTCATGAAACATCAGGTGTTACAGGGCCACTCCTGGTGTAACAGGTGTCACAAGAGGGTTCTAGTGACATCTGGTGTCACAGGATGGCACTCATACTGCAAGTCTCACAAGAGGTTTACTGTAACATCTAGTGTCACTAGAGGGCTCCTGTGACGTCTGCTATAACCGGCATTACAGGGAGTTCTTGTAGTACAAATTTCACAAAGGGTTCCTCTGACAGTGGGTGTTGCAGGATGACTCCTGTGGTACAAGTGTTGCAGGAGGGTTTTGTGACATCTGGTGTCACAGGATGGGTCCTGTGATACAAGTGTCACAAGAGTTTCATGCCAGAAGTGTTCTACGGTTTTTCTTTCAGTGTTGGTATTACCATGATCCTTTCGGTCTCCTTATTGTATGCAGATCGAGCGGGACAGATTATGTCAAGCACTACCAAGAGAAAGAACTCCAGGCACTCAAGCGCGTGAGTTGGTACTTTTGTTGTAATCTGCCCATGTTTGACACCGAATCGAATGAAGCTTCCTCGTAAAGGCCTCGAAATTTCATGCGGTGAAATTCTCCACTAAAATACACTGTTGGTGCAAGTTTGAGCTCATTATGCGCAGTAGCCAATTTTTCCGGCTCATTCCAAGTCGAGGCCTTCCATTCTGAACACCCTACCGTTAAATACCGAGCAAGCGCCCACCCAAAAGTTGGACTCGGTCAGCGAAAAAATGGGGATAAGCGCTCGCTAGGTCTGAGAGCAGAAAAGCAGAATGACACGCGGTAGGGTAGGCTCCTGTTTGATCCGACGGAATGGCGTAGGAGCACTATAGAACTGGTAGTACTCAATTCTTAACCCGGAGTCACACTGCTCATACATCATTCAAAGACAGTCTGTAAGCTCGAGTCACCGTAATATCCGTGGCTCGAATGCCGCTGCCAAGTTTTCCTTTTGAGCTCGTTGCCATGCGGCATTTGAAGCACGGATCTCGCGGTGACTCGCGTTCTAATCTGTATGCAGACTGTCTTTTGCATGACGTATAAGCAGTGTGACCCTGGCTTCAAAGCCGCCGCACCTCTTTCGTCAAGTCCGCTTTGCCCCAGCGATCTTGCGTGAAGCTTTACCGCTTCGCATCGACGCACACTCGTAAAGCTTTACCGCTTCGCACCGACGCACGCGCGTAGGGCTTGACCACTTCGCACCGGTTTCTTGGAGAAGCAGCCGACGCAGACGAGCACCTTGGTGGGCTCAGAAGTCTGCCGGGATGGATGCTCGATATGTCCCTCGCTTGTATTTCAAACGTTTTAAAAGTGGGTAGTTGGCACTTACTGCAACTTAGTGCATGCCCGCTCCTTTACGGCACACATTCGCAACGTTCCTCCGCTTGCTCACGTAAAGGGTTGTCCACACGCTTGCAATTGCTTATGACCGAGTTCTCGAGTTCTCTTACAACGAGAGATCACTACAGCCTAATCGAAAAGAGGATGCATCTCAAACCATGGGGAGCGTTTGCAGTATAATGGCAGACGCCTCCCACGAAGATCGGTCGCAAGTATGCATGTGCCGCGTTGTAACGGGGTGAGGAGGAAAGCGAACACGCAAAGGCCGAGGCGTTTGCAGGCAACCGACGCGTTCATCGTCTCCTTGCACCTCGCATTGCAAATGCGAGCTGTGTGGCCCAAAATAGATCACGTGGCCCAAACCACGTAGCCTGGATCGAGCAGTTGGAAACTCGTAATGTGGGCTCTCTACAGAACGCACGAGCACGCTGGCACCACCTTTGAGGTGGTTTTGGAACTGCTTTTCACTAGAGCGAAGGTTTTGCAGTAATTTGCGAGATCGAGTGTACACACTGTCTTTGAGAAAGGGCCGTTCATAACACTGCCAAAAGATTTTTGTGTCAAAGGAGAAAGAACGATGCGCGAAAAAGAAAGAGGAATAATACGGAAATTGCGAGTGTTCCTCTGCTGCCCGGTAGATGGTGCCAGTGGGTTCTCTTGTCGTAGGAGATTTTAAGGGGTTTTAAAGGACACATGCAAAGGAAAAAAGACATTCTTTTTAAACAGCCTAGATGGAAAAAGAATGTTATAAAACAAATTTACGGCGCAAAACGAATTTGTAGTTGGCTGCCCGCGGGAGCCGCCGCAGGTCATGTGGTATACCTGTGCGCCGTCGTGCTGCGCCGCCGCCGCCTCAAAGTCACGCCGCCACCGCACGCCGGGCGTAATGCGCCGCCGGTTTAACGCGTTTTGCCACACCGCCGCCGCCGTCGCCGCGCAAGTTCGTCTGCTCCGGGGCGCCGCTGCCATCATCTGACCGGTGGACAGGTCTATCACGTCTGCTTGCACTTTTTCAGGAGCTTCCTTTGGGCTCTAAAAGTTGCCTATTAATCTTCGTTTTTTGTTGCACTTCAAACGAAGATGAATAAGTAACTTTTAGAGACCATAGGAAGCTTCCGAAAGAGCGGAAGCACCACGTGACAAATAGCGGCCAGTCACGTGATAAATAGCGACCACTTTTCCGCGGTGCCCGCGGGCGCCAACTACAAATTCGTATCGCGCCGTAAATATAGCTCTAAAAATTTTCTTTTTCGTTGTAAATTCGTTTTATGACTTTCTTTTTCCAACCAGGCTGTTAAAAAAATGTTTTTTTCCTTTGCATGTGTCCGTTAAGGCAAACGATCGTAAACACCCCAAAGGTCTTTTTTTGTTTTGTTTTTTGTCTAAAACGGTGCAAGTTGTAGTCATAGACACGCAAAAAAATACCACAACAAAAAAAACAAAAAACTTTCACGCATGCTCATGCGTTTTTATTTTTGTGCTTTTTCTCTCCTCTTCTGACCTCCTCACTTCGTTTTATTTGTGACATATTTGATTATGAAATTTATACAGCTTGGTAAGGGGCATTTCTATAATATTTAATAATGACATTCGTAAATCGGGGTTCGGAGTGATGTCGCCTCCTGGCTTTTTATCCTCCCGCGGAAAACATGGCAGCGCTCTGCACATGCACTCAGAATGATTGGTGAGTCGGAGAATCTGACGATGTTGTCTTCTTCAGGCACCCACGACCTCTCAAACTTTGAAAAGGAAATCGTCAAACGGTCAAAACAACTGACTTTGGTGTCTGTGTACCATAGTTTCGGTTCCGACTCCGCCAGGGCAGCCTTTCACGCAGAACCGGCGCGACGTGGCCCCTCACGTCGCTCCCAAAAGTCCGCTGCGCACTCTCTTCGACCTCGCACCGTTTCAAAGAATTTGAGATCGCTGAAAGGGCCCTAAAGGGAACTTCAAACTCAAAAGTGGAGCGCCGTCCGCTCAGCGATGGGCGGCAGGCACGGAGAAGAGCGTTTGATCGCGGGACGCGGGCAAACACGACACTTCGGGTCGTGACGGTTCGGAGGCGTGAGAGAAACTCGAGGTGCAGGACGACTCAATCTTCGACGTCCCTGCACTGGCGCGGATCGCACGGGAACTTCAAATTCGGCTTTGGGAAGCGGCTTTTTACTTCACAAATACTGAGTTCCCAAGTTTCAAATTTTGAGGGTAATGTCCAGGCATCGTTATCAGTCATATCGGATAATAAAAAAAATATGATTTCGACTTGTCAGTGCCTCTTTAAGACTGAGAAACGGGGTGCGAGTCAATGTGCTGCATCATCGAAAATATGTGCTTTAACATGGCCGACCTTATCTTCCCAGACGGAGAGCGAGGCAGCAGAGCCGGACGCACTGGCGCCGCTGAGCACGATGGGTGCTGGCGTGGACAGGGTGACCCTGGCTGCGGAGCAGGCGCCGCTGGGGGACTTGCAGGCAGAGAGCAGCCAGCAGGTGTACTCAAACTACTTCCAGGGCAGGCCCTTCCTGCACAACCAGGACCTGCCCATTGCGTCATGCAAGGACCAGGCACGTGCACTCAAAGGCACCGTTTGCTTTCTCAGGAGAAGGGGACCCGACCTTCCCCTCAAAGAGCGGGCGTGCCGCGTTTTTGCCGTCGCGTCGGGGCAATGCTGCCTAGAAGACGAGGCCCGTGCGTGACATCATCAGTCGATCCCAGACCCGCCCCGAGCGACAAAGATGCCGAAGCTCAACGAGAGACGCCACAAAGCGGCAAACGCGTCCGTCTCGGCGTCGCCGCACTGTAGTGTCGCGCTCATTGCGAAGGCGCCATCTGCGACGCCGGCGCAAGCTAGGTGGCACCACATGGGTTCGCTAGTACCGACGTTTGGGGGAAGAGGCGCAGACCTCGTCTTTTAGATGGCATCGGCCAGATGCCAAAAAATGTGGCGTCAGAGTCGGAGGCGTTGTTGCGACGAGAAAAAACGACGAGGTCTGTCGTGTGCTTCGCGAACTGTGGCGACGCACAGCACGCGCCGGTACGACGCTCTTCCAGACCGAAATGGGCGGGGCTGGGAACCGAGCCCAGGACTCTCGGGTTCCGCAGTGCAGGCTTTGGTCTCGCGCGCTCTGAGCCCGTGGCGTGTCGGCGTGCTCGGCCACCGATCCCTCTCGTTCGCATCCCTTTCTGTCAAATTCTTCGGCATCGCTACGGCGCATGGAACGTGTATCGGACCGGCGTTTTCGGCATGCCATTCCGCCCGCGCATCGAAAGTGGTTTCCGAAGTGGCAACGAATGGCGTCGCGGAAGCCAGAGTGTCATGCCTTCTCATGTCGCGATCCCCGCGGTCGGGTGTAGGAGTTACGGAAAAAAGTGCACGAGAGAATGCAGGTGTCGCCATTAGCGCAGCGTCCCGACTTGAGCCCAAGAACGACTTGTGGTGGAACGGCCGTCTGCCACACCCAACGGCGCTTTTGTTACATCGCCGGGATTGCAGCCGGCACGACAGCTTACGAAGCGTCGGGCGGAAATCAAGGGACTGCCTTTCTGGATGTGGCAAACTAAGTGCATCGGGGAGGCGCCCCGTTCCGGTCGCCGTGGCTTCGCGGTGTAGGAAAACCCACCGCCCTCTAGACTGCACGCCGTCTGCCAACCGCGTGTCGCTTGCCGTGCAGCTGATCAAGATGGTGGAGACCTATCCTGTGGTGGTGGTGCAAGGTGCCACGGGCTGTGGCAAGACGACGCAGGTGCCGCAGTACCTGCTGGACCACTTTGCCTCCAAAGGGCAGCACTGCAACATAGTGGTGACGCAGCCGCGGCGCATCGCCGCCATCAGCGTGGCCCGTCGGGTGTGCCAGGAGCGTGGTTGGAGCCTGGGCACGGTGGTCGGCTATCAGGTACGTCGGTGTCGGCGCCGTCTGCAACGCCAGCCCTTCTCTTTAGCCGGTGTCTAGCTACAGGGTGTTTTCGAGCGCCGTTCGGGCGTAAAATAATTTGTAAGAGTAAGCCAATGGACGGAGTGCATTAAAGCTTTTGCGAAGGTGTCTTTAAGCATTGTATTTATTGGGGTCAGATTTCACAAACGTGGGTTTCGGGAAAAATACAGTTGCATCTCGTTAATTTAAGCTCTCTTAATTCAAACTTCTGGATAATTCAAACTAACATGCAGGTCCCGTCCTATACGTCTCTGTGTGAGAAAACTCCCAGTAATTCAAACTTTGCTTTATTCAAACAAATTTTCGGTCCCCCTCGAGTTCGAATTACTGAAATTCGACTGTATACGAACCTAAGATGTCCTGTTTTTCTCCTACGTGCAGGGAGGAAAACTGTAGGAACTCGTTTGGTTTAACGCTGCGACTCACGAAAGGTATCCCGTGCGCTCTGATCTGCCCGGTGAGCTTTCGGTTGTTTGTCTCAAAGGAGCGTTCGCATTTTTATTTTGTGTTGCATAAATCTGCGAGCAGCAGAGTCACCCAGACGTTTTTACCATTCTTCTCCCCGTGCGTAGGAAGAGACGGGAGCTTTCTAGGCTTAAATTATTTTTCGTAAAACCTACGCTCGTGAAATGCGGGTATGATAAGTGCACCACCTGGAGACACCTTTGTAAAAAATGGTTTGTTGTATTCAGTACCTCAGCTCATTTATGCCAATTTCTCTACGCCCGAACGGCGCTCGGAAACACCCCGTAGGACGTCCTTTCTAAGCGTTCCAGCTCTTCCATTGGCCGATTGGTGTGTCGCGTTTGCAAAGGTGGGCATGGACAACCAGACGTCTGAAGACACCCGACTGGCTTACATGACGACCGGAGTGCTTCTCGAGAAGCTCATTGGCCACAAGGACATGAACCAGTTCACTCACGTCATCATCGACGAGGTGAGCGCAAATTCTAGCTTTCAAAATGTTGCAACTTGTGGCGTTACCCGTCTTTTTTTTTTTTGACGAGCAAGTATTTTTGGGAGAATTATGGTTTTTAGGGGGGGGGGTGTTTCATGAGCCAGGGAGTGGGTTTTGGTAGGAGACAAGGTGTGCGAAGTGTCTGCCCACACTGACATGGGCAGACACATTTTCCTCCTCTCAGAAGGTTGAGTTTAGGTTTCTTCACTAGTTTCCTTGTGCAATATATTGCGAGGCATTGCTCTTTCCGAGAAATCCGAGGACAGACCAGGCCGTGACACTGAGCTCCGGAGAAAGCTCTAGGCTTCCTCTCGAGTGCCTGTTGCTTGCCGACAGATGGACGAGCTCACACACAGTGTTGTGGTGTGTCTGTCAAATCCCCAGGTCCACGAGCGTGACCAGCAAACAGATTTCGTGCTCCTGGTCGTCAGGAAGTTCCTACGCTCCAACTCTAGGACCGTCAAGGTAGGTTGCTTCAGATGGATGGTTCCATACGGCCGAACCCTCTAAACAGGGCGGCCGCTTGCGCACTACAGTCACGTCTTGTTAATATGGACCCCATTATTATGGATACCCCGCTATAGGGACACCCCCTCCGGGGACAAACTGGCAAAATGTACGTGCATATTTGTCTCGTTATTATGAACAACTCACATTATGGACGATTTTTTACGGGAACGGAGGGGTCCATATTAACGAGATATCACTGTATACACAAACTCATCTCTGTTACGTCACGGCGCGGTGGTGGCATGTCGGGCGCACTTCCGGTCTGGGGCTGTGGGTGAAAGCCGCCATGGGGGCACGTGCATTCCTGCGTTACTTGGAAGAAACCGGAGAAAAACCTGCCTTCTCGTCAAAACGCCGCGACTGGGGCTTTACCAAAAGAGTCGGGAAAGGTTTAAAGGTCAGTTTTCATGCGTTTTCTGCCTGCTCGGTTCGTCCGAGAATGTGAACAGGGGCCGTGAAAAACGAAAAGTTGCACCATCTTCCCGAGGGGAACCATGGGGTGATGCGGAGCATCGTGTTGGTTCCGAGGAAAGAGTCAGTTGCATGCTGATGTCGAGAGATGGCGCCACCGACTGCCCTAGCGTTACCCCCTACACGAGCCTTCGTCGCGGCTTGCGGCAGAGAAACTTGGAACGCTCGCCGCTCGCCGTTTATTTTTTTTCACACTTGAAGGAGAGGACACTAGAGGAGGAGAGTTGCGCGTGCGTGCGCGGTGTGAGTAGAAGCGAACGCACACACAGTGCATGCAGCTGGTAGAGAGAGAGAGCGGAGAGAGTAACGCGAGCTGTTGGAGAGAGGGAAGGAGGAGAGTTGCGTGCGTGCGTAGTGCGAGTGCGGACTACAAGGCCGTGGGACATAGACACGAGCAAGAGATGCTCCGCATCTAAAAACAGACGCCGTCGGACCACTGATTGCTTGGGCAAAAAGCACTTTGGATTGAATTCACGGATACTTGTGGTCGTCAGATTTATTTGTTTTGTTCCAACATGAGCGCGAGAAACCGTCAAGTTGCACTGACCACCTGCGGACTACATTCAGTGCATCATCACGTTCAAGCGACCGCGTCATCGTTCGAGGCTGTTGTCCGCTCTTTCAAGCGTTTCGCTTGTCGTCTGCTCATTCAAACGACAGCGGCCCGTAGACCAAACATTGACCCGGTAATTGTGATAAGAAGTGCAGACCTGAAAAGAATTTTAAGTTTGAAGGTTGCTTCCAGTAAGTGGGCTCCGGTATAAACAGTAAATATAAGGAGATGATAATTGTTATCAGTGGCCGTCACCGAACTTGTTATGCCTGATTCACTCGGTCCGATTTTGCTTGCGATTTTCAGTATCGACGTCAACATCTCAGCTACGGTTCAGGCTTTTGCAGCCCGAGCGACGTCATGACTCAAAACAGCGAGCAGAACCTCACCACGTGAATCGGGCTTTAGCATTCATTCTGCGGCGTCCACGCGGAATGAATCGCCGCATGTTAGCATTATTCACGCCCGAGTTTTGCGGTGTAACGAGGGCTCGTTAATTTCGCTGAGGCCACTCAAGTGGTCAGATATTCTCAGGAAGACGTAGAATCACAAATTCCAACGCAAAAGAGCTCGAGGACTCACACTAACGCCGAAAGCATCGCATTTCAATGGTTTGTTTATGGGCGACGGCGGAGCTTCTTGCCCACACCCCCGTTGCGCATGCGTGGCGTCGGTGGCATCTGCTAGGGGTGCTCCGGTTTGTTTGTAAACATGAGTTGGTGTATGCTTCGTTTCACGACGACTTGGCAAACCGTGGAGGCTACGGCCCCTGCGACCCGACGAGAGCGTTGGAGCGAGACACGTGACACAACGTCCGGACATGTGGAACCCGGAGAAATCGGCTGTCGAACATTGCCGTTCGCTAGAGTAGCGAGCTCTTTGGGAACAGTTTATGACACAGCCACTACGCTTGATGTTACCCCACGAATCTGCGGCAGATGCTAATGGCATGGCCCAGTGCGATGTTTAGAGTGGAAGCGTTCAATATACACAGCTCTGATTGCCAACGGTCACGGCGCTACAAGGAGAACGAAATTGGGAGGGGATACGAATGTGGTGTCACTTTTTTTGTGGTTTAGATATAGTTGAAAAAACTTTAATTAGTGAAAATTTATTCCTTATTTTTATATATTGTCTAGAGAGACGTAGAATCGTGTGAGTTCAATTGCGGTTAAAAGAAAAGAAGCCTAGAACTACCTTTTGTCGTGGACGGCACTGTTACTGTGTCGGCAACGAGGCACCTCTGTGGCCTCGACCATGGACGTATTATCGCGTGCCATGCTCCAGCGCTCTTATCGGGTCACAAGGGCCACAGCCTCCACAGTTCGCCAAGTTATTGTGAAACGGAGTTTGTGTAGCTTTTGTCTTGAGACCAGGCACCACCTAGAGGCCAGGTGCATACTTACAAATTAGAGTCGAATCTTGTTAATTCAAACTCGAGGGAGACCGAAAATTTGTTTGAATAAAGCAAAGTTTGAATTACCAGGACTTTCCTCCCATAGAGACGCATAGGATGGGACCTGCATGTTGGTTTGAATTATCCGCGAGTTTGAATTAATGAGAGTCGACTTTATCCGTCCTGAAGATTGAGAAAGGGTGCATGACGTGACGGTGACTCTGGAAGTGGGTGGCTCTGCTATTACCATCATCATGCCCCACTCTTTTTGCGCGTTGCTTCAAGCTGAATGGATTACTTTTTGCAAAAAATTTAAAATTGTAACGTTGTCTATATTTGTCTTGCAGGGTCGTGTTTAGACCAGTATCCGAAATCCTAGCTCCCAGCGATAGAAATGGGAAATAAAACTCAGGTTCTTCGCGAGGAGAGGGCTGTGCATAAACCAAGATTTTTTATTTTTTATTTTTACAGTTCTCTAGGTATTTGTGTTGTTCTCGGAGCTTCGTGACTATGCATTTCTGAGGTACTTGCACTACGACATGTGCAGAGGTTTTTAAAAATCTGAGTCTTGCAAAAAGCGCAGCCCCCTACTGTGTCATGGTGTCGGCATAAACAAACATGGCAGCACTCGTGGAACGGAGCAGACGCTGGTCTATTCTATTTTATGCTCAGTAATTAATTTTACTGGTCATAACTGCACTTCGAACACCTGGAAGATGGGCCAGGACTTCGTTATTCAGAATGATTTTAATCCCACAAAGGAAAAATGATGCATAACAAGACTAGGAACTATTTGCAGGTCGGAAGGGCTCCAGGGCTACTTGATTGATGGCGCTTGTGTGCTATCTTGTAATCAGTCACAAGTGGTTGCAATGCAGTCAGTCACACACAAATCTGTGGACCAGCCTTCAAAGTGGAAAATTCATCAGAGGAACTTAAAATTATGCAACCTTGATTATGCTGACAAAGACCAGGGAATGCAGAATCTGTCCCGCACTTACTGCACACTTATTGTTTTTTAATATATAAACTTGAACATCCTTAACGCTCATCCACGACACTCGTTCACGATGCTCATTCACAGCAATCTTTTATGACGATTTTCTCGTAGAAAACTACCCATTAAGCTCACTCCGCATTAAAAGACGTGGCGCAGCTTTGGGGGATTAGACTTTCTCCGCTGACGGCAGTTTGGCCCTGGCCGGACAGGTGATCTCTGATGTCCGCCACGATCGACGTGACCTACTTTGCGGAGTACTTCTCGACGTCGTTCTTCAACAAGCTGGAGCCGGCCCTCGTCGTGGAGATCCCGGGCAAGATGATGGCGGTCAAGGAGTACTACATCAACAGCCTACGCACCCTGGGGAGGTGAGTAGCACGTCCCGCCACTCCGCAGCAGCGGTGCCGCCTCGGCGCTTGGGACACGTCTCCGGCAGGTCCATTTAGTGTCCCATTTCACCCACGCGCCGAAAATGGTCCCGAATCGGCAACGAATGACGCCACAAAGGCGTCAAGCTAGAGAGCAACCTGCGGCAGGGCATGCGTCTGGCACATGCACCGCCGCCACTGCGGCACCGTAGGGATCGTGACCGGCGACAGTGCGACACTTTTCTGATGGTCAGAGACGCGTTTCAGGCGCCGTAGTTAGACAACGGGTCTCACACGAGTGACATGACAGATGCAGTAAAATCTACTTTGTAGCGTAATCTTTGTACGTAATCCAAGTGTGAGCTCGTCTTGCCGTGTGTGGTTGCAGATTCCCCAGTTCGACGAGAACGACCCGTCCATTCCGCTGGAGTCGTTTGTGCTGGCCCATCGCCTCGTGAAGGCGTTCGACAAGCTCGAGGTGTCCGAGCAGACGTGAGTGACGTTCGGGTCGAAAGTGTGATTTTTTATCTTTAGATGCGGTGTTAGGAAGCTCGGTCGACGTCCATTCGCTCTGTCGTGGACCGTTTTAACGTCTCTGGAGGACGGAAAGCCGTTTCCTGTGATTCCAGGTGGAGCTTCCGACAACTGGCAATGATGAATTTAAAGAAAGAGCTTTGGCGAAATTTAGGCAGTCGCTTATTTGCCTCAAAGTAGTTAGACATTAAAAGACACATCTGAACTAACATACCCAAATCACAAATCAATGTAAATTTTCTTTGCTAAGTTATTGAAGTTTAAAGGTTGGTTCGAGAGCGGGGTGCTCTACTGCCAACACTGAAAATGGGACGTCAAGTTGGCAATGTGGAGCGCCAGGTTTGCTTCTTTTGTAGGAGTTGTGGTGATGTCACAACGCCAGCTCTGATTGGCTCTGATTGAAGGGTAGTGGGTAGACCTCAAAGCAAGCTGCCTTGAAGTCTACCAACTATCCTTCAGTCCAGCTTGGCGTTCTGACGTCACCACAACCCGTGCGAAAAAAGCAGACGCGACTTGCGCTCCGCATACGGGCGCAGTACTGCTGTTCCCTGACGGGTTACAACAAGTTTGATGGAGTGAAATGGATGCTAATTAAGCTTCATGCCAGCAAGACAAAGAAACATGCACGAAATAGCGTGTTGTCTAGACTTCCCGCTCAACTCGCAAGTTGTACAACGTGCGACGTCATCCCACTGGAGAGGGCAGGAAAATTTGAACGTTAGTTTTGGCATCCCCTTTAGTTGTTGTTTCCTTGAAGGGTAACTCCGGTCAAAGGTCGATACAAAATAAATTACTAATATCGATTTACGGAGACTAAATACGAGCACTGCCAAAATATTACACTAATGGGAAACCGCGATCCACTCTAAAACCGATATTAAAAATGCTACCACCAGCTTCTCAGCGGGCATTCAGCAGGTTCAAGGTGGTTACTTTTCGTACTCGCACACTTCTTTCAGCTGCGCTTTTCTGCTGCATTTTCAGCCGTCCCAGCGGACGATTTCTGCTTGTTACGTTATGTTGTAGCGGGAGTTGTTTGTAAGTGCTCGTCGGCGACCGCGCACGAAGATTAACGACTCCCTGCTCGCTCAAGTGCGTCGTGGTGCCGAAGGTGGCATTCACTGGCTGCCATAGTTTAGTCCGTTCCTGCTCAGCGCGAGCTTACGATTATCTTCCACAACGCTTCTGCAACGTGCATTGCACACCACCAAGCTTGTAGTTCTTCTCAGAAGATAAGTGGGGGCTCGTTCGGAACCTGCGCCGAGCCTGCGTTCATCGTGGCGAACTCGCTTTTCGGGCGGCAACTTTATGAATGTGTATTAATATTTGCTACAGATGTTCGATATTCACAAAGCAAAACTGTAAAACAGCCGTAGCATCTTACCTGACTGATCGGAACTGCTCTTGCGACTAGGCCAGTCGTACGTTTGGCGGTACGCACAGTACGAGCTTTGCATCACGCGATGGCCATGCGGCTGATCACAAGGGTTGCCATCGTGCTCGGAGCCGGTAGGTTTCGGTTTTGCCGTAGACCCCCGAAACAAAGCTTTGAGATAGGATATCTACAAAACTACACAAGGCATAAAAAAATAAAATGATTACTACCTTGTAATTTAGGGACACTTCCTTCACTTAAAGCTTGGTCGTAACCCTAAGATCGAGAAACTGTACCGGAGTTACCCCTTAAAGAGTCCCTGAAAAGAAAAGAAAACATTTTTCTAAACAGCCTGGTTGGTGGTTGGGACATGCCAGAGCCATATATGGGGGAGAGTTTGGCCAATCTATGATCTCGCCGCCCTAACGCCCCCTCTCGAGTGAGTCAATCTGCGCCGCGGTGCCGGAGGGAGAGGCAAGGAGCACATGCGCATGAACTCCCGGCTGCTCCTCGCTGAGCGGCGAGGGCCGCCATTTTTATTCATTCGCCCGGCAGCAATGCATGGGATCGACATTCAACATTTCGTCCTTTCCTTTTTTACTTGGCAGGCTCTGACAAGAAAATTAAATAGTGTTATTCCTTGGTAGCTTAAAAAAATAACAAATCAAGTTTCTCCACGTTTGAACACAAACTTTGATTCAGACGAAAAAGAAATAAGCCTGTAGCAGACGACGCATAGCCTCAACAGTGCTCTGCGCCAACAGCGGTGCATCAAAATGGCGGTTGTCTCCTCTTTGCTCCCTTCTTCCTCTCTCGCTTCTTCGGTACTCTCCTTCCTTTCCTTCACTTTTCTGCCTCCAGCGCCTTCGTCGCCGCACCCACTGGCCAAACTCTCCGAATATGCGGCTCTGAGACACGAGATGGTCATTCGCTCTTTTTACCTCAACGTGAAGGCGAAGCCAATCCACCTCTCCTCCACGCGCCCGAAATGCCGAGAGCGAGAACATGTGCAAAGGAGGTGACTATCGACTAAATCACGTCTTGCGCCGTCAATATTGCTCTAAAATGTTTTTTTTTCTTTTCACATAAAATTAATTTTTCACGTGTGCGTCCCAACGAGACTGTTAAAAAAAAAAGTTATTTTTTTCTTTTCGAGATTTTTTAATAGCTATTTTGCATTTAGAGGTAATAAATAGCATGCCAGAAAAAGTAAAGCCTTGGGCATTCCGAAAATATGTTTAAATTGGGTAGCTCAAAAAACTGCCCGAGCTCCCCTTTAAGCACTAAGACGGCTCAAGTGTGGTGTTACTCTGAGGCGTATCTGGGGGCTCCACTTTTATCCCGTCTTGCTCGCACTGCAGGGACGGCACCCCCACAGAGAGGTTTGCTCCCGTGCGTGGCACCGTCTTGGTGTTCCTGCCAGGTAAGTGGCCGATCGATGCACAGTTGTTACGGTAGAATCGCGAAGACCGTCGGAGCACAACTGTGTGTGTGGTAAAGCAAAGTCGGAGTGCTTTGTACTACCGCTCAGTTGCCTCGGATAATACTTTCTCGAGTATCTTTGTGGGCACTTATTTGTCGCGTTTTAATAACTTCCACACGTGTTTATCTCTTGAGTGTCGCGTGGCGCGTCTACCAGTAGTTGTCCTGGAGCGCTGCCGTGCGACTCCCTTTGGAGCCGCAAGGCAGCGCTTCACGTGCATCACAAAAAAAAAAGCAGTGCTCCACGCGCGTCATCTTTTTGGGTAGGCGTTAGCCAAAGAGTACTTTCGGTTCGCACCTATTATTGTGTACACCCAAATGTAAGGCTACCTCGTCTTTTCTATTTTTTTTCTTAGACGCACAGTACACATTTTGAGTGTTCATCTTGGCAGGCTCCTGTGACACGGCAGGCTCTTGTGGCAGTTTTCCAACTGAGTTGGTCTAGTAATGTTAATATCACCTGTACTTGTAAATCGGATATACCGAGCGTAGACAAGCGCAGAGGGCGTAGGTAGATTGAACGATCCTACCGCTCAATCCGCCTTTTTTCTCGGCGCACGGCCGATGTCTTCACGAACCTTGGATGTCTTCTTTTGGCGCCTTGCACTCGTTCATCCGTTGCCTCAACCTCCACTTTCTGTGCAACTAGACGAAGAGCAGCATTTTTACCCGATATTGGTCGTTGATACTGTGGAACCCATCTTAGACTTGGTAGACTTGGGCAAACACAGCTTGTGCTTTCTGTCTCGGAGTTTATGAAAGTGTGCTTCCGAAACGTTGCGTGTCTGTTTAGTCGCAATTGCTCAACATTTCCACGTCTTGTGCAGAGTACAAAGAAATCTCAACCCTCACCGACATGTTGAGAGACGACGGTGTCTCACTGAGGTAGGTTAAGGCTGGAACTCCAGATTTCTCATGTGTTTCATCCTAGAATTGGTGATGTAAGAAAGCATACCATCGACTTTTCTGCTGTAACGATGCCTCATACACTGCGATCCACATTGACAAGCTTCAAAGTTTTTTGAAAGTCTGCAATAGTACCAGTAATAATTGGTTAGAGAGCTGAGCAAGGTTAGATGAGGCAAAACCTACTTGCAATTTTATGCCTTCTACATATGATTTTCTTTTATAACAGTAGTTTGCTTTAAAGAAGCACTAAACTAAAAAAATTGTAGGTGCCTTGGATAGTACACATGTTACAAAAATAAAATTTCTAGAAGCAAAAAGTATTTTAGTGCAATATTTACGTCGCGAGTTCCATTTGAGCGATTCCAAATCACGCTTATAGTTCGAGGTCACTGACCGAAATAGGAGTCACATTTCGGAATCAATCCTAGAGTCTCGTATCGTAAATATTGCGCTAAAGATTTCGTTTTTCCAGGGCAAGCTTATTTGTGACATACCTGTCAAATATAGGCGCTTGAGAACAAGCGTTTCTTGAGAGTTCAGTATCACTGCAAGTGTGACTGTGCTTTGCTCGCAAGCGTGAAAACCTTGAACTAAATGTTTGATGATATAAATTACTCCAACTTGACATAACACGAATAACAATTTAATCAGACATTTCGTCTCCTATACGGGAGACATCATCAGTGAAGTCAAGAGGCAGCAATGAGACAGACGCCAACCGGAAATCCTATCTAAGGAGGTCCGTGTACACTTCGCGTACACTGCCACTAGGGCAAAGACGGAGCTGGTTGACAAGTGTTGGACAACGGGTCACAGTTTTGACTTCGAGAACGCGTCGACCTTGGGGTGCGAATAAAGGTGGGGTCCACGAAGGTACTTGAAATCATAGTGCGTCCGGAGTGATTCATCAGCTTGTAACTCCAGCGCGGCCCCTTCCGAAGTGTACGCGGACCTCCTTAAATAAGATTTCTGTTTGGCCTCTTCTCATTGCTGCCTCTTGGCTTCACTGATGATGTCTCCCGTACGGAAGACGAAACGTCTGATTAAAATGTTACTGTGTGTTATGTCAAGTCTGAGTAATTTGTATCATCTGATGAGTCCCGGCTTCTGGAACATTTTTGCACTAAATATTTGGCCACCGGGGCGTCTGGAAATGGATTTGATGGCGATCTATTCGTAACCCTCCGTCCATTTGGGAGCAGTGGCAGCTTTTCGTCGAGCGGTGTCGGCTGCCGAGCAACCCCGACGACACCGTGCGTCGGTGCAATGCTCCTTTCTGCCGACAGGTGGACCAGTCCCTGCCAGCTACACTCGACGGTCACCCAGCAAGAGCAGCAGTCCGTCTTCCGGCCGCCCGAGAGAGGCTACCGAAAGGTTCGTGACTCTCCGCCACCGGCACCTCGGCGCTCCCGAGGAAAGTTCGAAGGGGATGGCAGCTCCGGCGGATGTTTGAGATACCCAAACTAAACAGGTTTCTGGAACGTCCAGGCTTCGCTCTTTCCGGAATGCCATTCATCATCCCTGAATTCGAAATAGCCACCGAGAAAATGGTAAATGAAGGCGACGCCAAAACCGACGTTAAAGCTTTCTCTCGCTGTCCAGTCGAGATGACGTAGCACGTTATGCAACTTGGAGAGTCGAGCAGGCTGTCCGAAAAGCGCAGTATTTAGCGCATACTTTTGTTTTGGTGCCGTGAGGTTAAGGGAAACGCTGGTCTTGGAGCTTTCATCCTTATTGTTTGATGGAACTCGATGAAATTTCACAAGCTTGTTCAGTTTTTCTTGCGGATTGCAAATATCTGGCCAGTTTTTCAGTCAGCAGTACAGTCCTCAAAATAATTCAAACTCACCTGCCCTTGTTTTTAGGAACAATAGGGGAAACATTTACTGAACAAAAAATTATGTTTAATGCGTGACTAGATACTATGAAGTATATAAAGAATACAATGTTGGAAGTACTCTTGAGATTGGACCATTATTAGTAATTTTACGACACATTGAAGGTCCTAGGCTTATAGTAAAGATTCTGCTCTCAACATTGTATGCCTCACATATTTAGCAACATATTGCAAAAACAGTTATATTTCTATCTGCCCTAGATGCTGAGATATCCCTCCTGCAAATCTGCAAGAAGCCCAAAATTTGTGCTTTGAGAAATTGCCATTTTAGCATCAACTTCAGCCTGCATAGATGTTAAAAATTAATATTATAGCTCTACTATTGATCCACAAAGTTATAAACTTGACAAAATAGCTGTAACTTTTAAAATCACCATATAACAAAAAATGTTAGAAATATTTTGACATCAAAGATTTATATCCTCCTTAACCAGCAACCAGCTATACTGCCCCCTTATTTCCCCGTATTACATCATCTGACGTCACATTTTCAGTGTTGCCAGTAAAGCCTCTGGAATCTTCTTTGAAAGTTCAATATCATTTACAAAAAAAATTATTGTGACTTGTAATTTGGGGTACTATGCTTTCATACACCGCACGAAGTAGTTCTTACAAGATTTGGTTGTCAGAGAAAGAAGCGACGCTTTTGGCATTTGAAGCCTGTACCTCTTGATAAGATAACAGTATATCGTAATCTATAAATACACCTACATAAAGCTTAATTCCCTACACAAAGGGGAAATTAGATATGTTCTGCGAGGAGCCAAACTTTTTTTACTAGGGTTCTTGAGGTGGAAACGAGGATAGCCAGATGTGTTCATTAATGTTTCGAACCAATTTTGAGGCAAATACGGTGACTATCAAAATTTCGCCGGAGCCCTTCGAGTGGACATCTATGGATGGATGGGTGGATGGACGGTTCGCTTCACGTTCCAGATCATCCTGTCAACTCAACATCGCGGAAAGCTCCATCACAGTGCCAGACATCAAGTATGGTGAGTCGAAATCACGAGATATTTGCTCGTCGCCACGTTTGACAACTTAAGCAGCTGCTTGTTTGAGGAGCGACACTTTCCGTCGCCGCATTTCGGCGCCCCGGCCAGTGTTCAAAGCCTGCTGTTCTCACTGTTCTTATCCGAGACACCCTTAAAGGGACGCTGGCAGGGCATTTAGGCTTGCCAAGGTTTTTATTTGTACGTGACATATGAGAGCCCAACTACCCAGAACACAATTTGCAGCTCGAAATTTGTTTCCTTTCCGCTGAAAACAGCCGATCGAGAACTGGCCGGTCTAAGTCGCGCTCACTCTCTTCTTTCGTGGTCACGTGCCGTCCTCTATTTTTGAGACGCACACACCAAATATAATCAAATTTGCGTGTCATCGAAGGCATACACTCAATATTAAAGATAGAAAAAAATGATGCAGTACCCATTTTTAGTGGCTTCTTAAAAAACTGCAAATACTGATTGAATGAAAAAAAAAAAAGTTGCACAGAGAGTTGGGAGCATGCTGCGCATTCTCTGCGTAATTCTCAACATGGCGTCGTATCGCGGGAGAACTGTTGTTCGTGGTACCAGCAAATCTGTATAGCTTTGAAAGAGAAATCGTTTACCGATCAAAGCCATTAGGGTTTATTCCGTAGGACATGCCCGACCACCAACCTGATTCGCACAGACGTCGCCGAGTCGTCGCCCCTCCTTCCGGCTGAAGACATTGCTAGTCTTAAGAACACTAGTTGGTAGGAGCTTGAAAAACGTGCACAACGTCAAGCATGACTTGCTTGAATTTTGCGTTTTCTGTGCAACATGCGCATTTTTCTTCTGCTTTGCACAACCAGAAAAACTAAATGAAAATGCGGTCAAATGTAGCCATGTGATTTCTGGCAACTCTCTCCTCCTTTATATTTCTTCTTCCTCCCCAGTCCAGTTTCGGTTTCGAACTCTTGCAATCTCTTACGACGAGAGAACACACTGGCACGCCGGCTCCGTCTATGAGGTGACCCTGGGACTGCATTCCACGAGAGCGAAGGTCTTGCAGTATTTGCGAGATCAAACATACTATCTATAAGAAATGTTAGTTTATATGTCATGGTCAAAAGTTTTTCGAGCAAAAAAAGAAGCAATGGTGCGTGAAAAAAATGGGAAATACACAGAAATGCCGAGCGTTCCACGGTTATCCGATAGATGGCTCGAGTGTGTGAACCAGCTTTTAACTTGCGTCCCGAGGCCTCGACATTCTCACGGCCCAGCGTATTGCGTGGCCACGTTGGAAAGCATGGGTTGCGATTCTTAGGCAGGCTCTGACTGCGTGCGCGGATAAAGTTCTGCGAAGCGACCTGGCTCGAGGCCCTCTTCTTTGACAGTGATCGACTTCTGCCTGACCAAGAGCCTTGTGTGCGACCCGGACACCAAGTACTCCTGCCTCAAGATGGAGTGGGCGTCCAAGGCCAACTGCAAGCAGAGGCAGGGTGAGCGAGGCGGAAAGAGGTTTCTGCACACTACTTCCGGAAGAGGCTTTGAGAGACGCGAGACTACCGCCAATCAGTTCTGCCGTTTCAACGCAAATAAATGCGTCGAAAGCCTAATTCTCTCGACGATATCTTATTGTGCTGCGTTAGTAGTGTCGTCTGCCCCGGGCGCACTAAACAATTCCCTCTGCTCTGCCAAGCTCTGCTACCGTGGTGAGGGAATCAGACCACAATCTCAAATTTTGGTTAGACGAATATTAGGCTTAGGCGGACGTTGGCTCGTAGGGAAGTTAGGTTTTTCTTTTGTATCCTTCGATCCAGGTAATGCCACGTGCTCAAATCTCTTAGCTGAAGGTCTGCGAGATAGGGGCATTGCTGGTGCCAGTATCTCGCAGACCTTCAGCTTTTTGCAATGCATAGTTTATTTGTGCAGGCTGAGAAAACCAGGTTTCATTTTCTCGATCTAGCTCGGTAGTTTTCTAGCCACAGTGGGCCACGTCTATCTGCTCGCCAGCTTTGTCGGACCTGACGAAGCCATGTGCCGCGGCGTGGCTCCATCGCACGTGATGACACTGTGGCAGTTTCGAACGCAACGAAGTGACACGCAGCAACGCGCATTCATCGTGGTGCAGCTGCTGAATTATGGAAATCGCATGCACCACGCCAGAGGACTCACAATGAAGTTTTTGGCAGGGCGTGCCGGCCGCGTGGTCCGAGGGTCGCCTGTATCGGATGATACCGGAGGACTTCTACAACAACGTCCTTCCCAGCTACGGCATCCCTGAGATGAAGGTGAGCTGTTCTTCAAGCTTTAAGGTGTCCGAGCTCGAGCAACTTTTTCCCGTCCGTGCACGAGTGCTCGAAACCGAGACTTAGTGTAACTTAGAATCGAGAACAAATTGAGTGAAAATGAATGCCTGTTTACACACGCAATGCAGCAATAACTCAGCGCCGACTAAACACTTTCTCGGCTCTGGGATACATCTGTGAACTGCATGGGGTGGGTTAACTTTCAAAAGGTGACCAAGAAATTAAAAAGAAAAAAAGAAATTGTTATAGGTTCTATGGCCACCATTCATCTCCTCAACGACGATAGCACGGCCGCTGTTGTTTTCACTTTCTTTGCTTGCGAGTACTTTCTGCCGATAGACCTAGTAGCAATGTCCCGATCAGGACATATATTTTCAGTGTTCCATGGAGCTAATGAAGACCCCGACAGACTATACTTCAGTGTTCTCTCCAAACCGAGATGGGCTATCTTTCGAGGGTGGGGCACCTTTTGGGATATTGTGGCAACGCCACCGGACGTGCTTCGGGTTTCAGCGCTGTCCGCTGGAGCTGACTGTGCTGAAGGTGAAGAAGCTGGACTCTGGACGAGCCCAAGGCCATGCTTGCCCTCTGCCTGGACCCGCCCGACCTGGGAGACATTGAACGTGCCATCCTGGTGCTCAAGGAGGCAAGTGCGCGCATCTAGGCGCGTCCACTCCGCACGTAACCGGACTGAAGGTTTTGGCGGCATTTGCGAGATCAAATGAGATGTGGTTGCTCGTAGCATCGTGAGCATTTTTTCAGGCCTGCAACGGAGAACATCGCCGTATGCTGCACTCACTGCACATATTTTTTAAAGTAAATGCGGTTTATGTTTATTTTTGTCCAAGATAAGTGCAATAACGGAGTTCATGGGACAAGCTGTACAAGTTCTCTCCTAGCTTAGATTTCTTGAAAAGTGGTTCAGCTTCCCTTTAAAATTCCTTAAAATTCTCGTGACAAGAGTACACGCCGACGATTTCTATCGGGTGGCAGTGGAACATCTGCAATTTCCGTTCATTTCCTATTTCTTTCTGCGTATCATTCTTTCTTTGCTCGAAAAACTTTTGACTGTGTTTTGAACCATCATTTCTCATAGAAAGCACGATACATTTGATCTCGTGGAAATCTTGCAAAACCTTTGCTTCTGTCCTCTGTTTAGCCCTAAGCTGAGACTGGAGCAGGAGCTACGTTGCTGCCGGACCAATCGGCCGCCTCCTTTTCGTCACCTGACCTCTGCGCGTGGGTATGGGTGGGAGGGTGACGACCGCGGTAAAGGGAGGCGACTGGTTCAACGAGGACGTAGCTTCCACTGCAGTCTCAGCTTGGGGGTGAACGAAACGGAAGTGCGGTTACAGGGCCACTTCATAGATAGCACCAACGTGCCTTTGTTTTCTCTCGTAAAAGATCCCAAGAACTAGGTCGTAAGCAAACGCAAGTGTGTCTTTGCACGTTCGTGTGCGAACCAGCTTTGGATGCACCAGTCACACGATCCAGGCACCGTAGTCGCGCCTGCTCAGGCCCGCATTCAGACGCCCCCTCTGTGCGCAGGTGAGCGCCCTGACGATGGGGGCCATGGGCTCCTTCAGCCCCTACGACGGGGACCTCACCTTTGTGGGTAGGGTGATGGCCCAGCTGCCCCTGGACGTCCGCATCTCCAAGATGATCATCCTGGGCTTCGCCTTCGACTGCCTCGAAGACTGCATCATCATTGGCAAGTGGCCACCTGTCCTCTCGCCTTTCCATACCCCAACCCCCACAGTCTGTGCCCACAGCCGTGCGGCAGACCTGTAGCCCTACGGCCGTTTTTTAATGCGAATAGCATTCTTTGGATACTTCACGCACTTTTCGTCTATCTATGTATCTATCTGGCTATCTAACCTCTTACGCCGCGGGTCGATAAATAAATAAAAAGACCGGCGCCGGCTGGGATTCGAACCGTTGACCCTTTGATCAGCAGGCAGACGCGCTAACCACAGAGCTATGAAGGCAGTCATTCAACGCACTCTAATCGGTTGTTTATATCTTTACCATAGGACGCGCTTTACAGCGCTGTCACAGCTACCGGTGCGCGCGCGTTCCATGCACGAGGGCTCATTCCGCTCTCGTGAGGCTGAGCACGGCCGCTACATCACCCTCTCCCCGAGCGCGGGAGAGGGTGAGCTAGCGGCCGTGCTCACCCTCTCCCGTTGGTTGAGACTAGCTGAGACGCCAGAAAGTCTGGTCGGTACCATTTTGAGTGTTTGTGCGTATGGCGCGTGCTTTGCTCGCCTTCCTAAGTGACACAAACGCACGTGCTGGGCTGCGGAGATCGTGCGCAGGGCTGTGAAAGTGTCAACAAATTTAGAATCGCCTCAAGAGTGGGCTGGCGTATTCTAGAGTGTGCCGGCCACCTGACGAACGCGCATAACTCCGCACCGTTTGATGCTATTCGCATTAACGTAGATAATCATTCCCAAAGGATGGGTTCTGCTGATTTTTTGCCATCCAGTCGATCCGTAGCTGTATGGCTGATCTGTTGACATACGGCTAATCTGTAGCCCTATGGCTGATCTGTTGCCGTGCGACTGATCTGTTGCAGTGCGGCTGATCTGTTGCCGTGCAGCTGATCTGCTGCTGTACGGCTGATCTGTCCCCATACAATCAATAATGTGCAATTGATTTTTCACTTTCTCCCATTGCAGCGGCCTGCCTCTCCGTCCAGTCTATGTTCTCGAGGCCCTTCCAGAAGCTCATTGAGGCTTACAAGTGAGTCCCTCTCCGGATTGTGTCCGTGACTTCTCGCAATTTCGAACTGGATGTGTCTTGCCTTTTCCCAAAGCATAGCCTTTCTAGCGTTTGTTGCGAGAAAACTGCCGAGTTGCCCAGTAGTGCTGAAGTCTGTTCTAAAGAAGCTCAGCCTCCAGCCTGTGCTCATAGACTTTTGTCCTGCTTTGGCTGCACCTGCATCAGTGTTATCAGAGTTAGAAAGCTTCCACTGGAGGCAGCGCTTCTGCTTCAAATCTTATATTGCAAATACATGTCGCTAGCGGTATATAACAGTGCAGTGACATTCAAACCTTTGAGTGAAATGGTATCACTCACCACTATCATTGTGCTACTAAGTGCTATTTGCTCAATAATATGGTTTCAATGAAGTTCAGCTTAAGGTTTATTCACACGGTGCAATTTTTCAACGCACAACGGTTTCACGAAACCAAGGTTTTGAGCAATCAGCTAGTTCGCATGTCGAGTTTTACGCACGAGAGCTATGACGTTGTGGCTCGCGAGAATTTCGCCGAGCTTTGCCATCTGCACCAAGAATCAAGCGTTTCACCGCAAATGATATGGAGTATGGACAGTGCGAACAGACAGTTTGCTTTATTAGTATCACTTAATAAACCTTGTTAGATTTGGCTCACTCAGTTTACTAAGCCTGCCAAACCAAGGAAACACTGCAAACGTCAAAGAACAGACAAATAATCTAGAGGTATTTTGTAATCTTTTGCACCGCTAAAAGACCAGTTATCCCCAGTCATTATGTTTATATGCGGAGATTGCACTCGTTGCAGCTGTTGAGAAATTTGCATCGCGTCGCCAGCCCATACGTCCAACCCGTACCGCCCGTACGCGTTGCTTCTCCGCTCATCGGTCGCCCTCCGCCATGTTTGTTTTCTTTTGCCGGCTTTGGCCTCGGATACAGAAACGACCAAAAATCGGGCTCCTCCGAAAGTTCGCCTCCGCCTCGAAGGTCGGACGTCACAACGATAACGAGCAGCCATTGGCAGCGGCCGCGTTTCTTCTTCGGGTGATTGATGGGCCTTGGTGAAGTTTCAGCAAAGTCTCGCTCCAAGAGCGAGGATAGCGCGCATCCTTCTTTGTTTGAGCTTGTCTTTATCTGTCGCGTTCAGACGACATATCTGTTTCCCCAAAACCTATTTTCACGACGCTAGACTCGCCAAAACGGTTCACCGTGTGAGTATGTATACCTTTACACTGAGTTCCTCAACGGGAGCCAAGTTTAAGCATGCATCTTGCCTCATACAGCAAACAGCACCTTCATTGAGCCCAGTGTGCTTGCAGGCAATGACCTGCTCGAAGAGACTCTCACTCGTGTACCTTCGGCTTTATTTTCTATTCAGATGAAATGGAACAAAGATACTTATTTTTGTCTTGCTCTATAAGCTGGAAATCTGAGCGATTGAGAGAAGACAGTGAGCCCTCTCCATAGCTTGCTTTTTAATTAAGAGAAATCTTCTTTAAACTGTTACTATATTTAGGGTTTCCAACGAATACGTGCGCCCTCGATTTGAGAACTACCATGGCTTTACGACGCCAGTATCGCGGTTCGTTTGGTTTATGTTATTTTCGACGTCTCCAGGTCTCGACTTGCCTGGGCGGACGGATCCTTCAGCGACTGCCTCGCCATGCTCCAGGCTTACAAGGTTTGACGTAGTCCGCTGCTCTTGCGTCAGCTGCTTCGGGTACAGGCGCGCAGTGCAAACTGCGCTCTGTACCGAAACAGGTTCCGTATGGTTAGAGAAAATGCGCCTTGGAACGAGTCGGCTTACTTTATTCTAGCAGTTCTCGAACTGTGGTCCGCAGACCCACGGTGGTCCTCGAAAGTGTTGGGGGGGGGTCCGTGCCAAATAAAATAACCGTTCTAAAAAAAAAAAAAAAAAAAAAGCATTTTTATGGTGTTACACAAGACCTCCTAATGCAGAATGCATTGCGGCTCCGTTACGACCAAAAGCTTGAAAACCGCTTCTTTACACGTTCATTCACTCTCAATGCAGCGTCACTTGGAACGCCCATCGTAAAGTCCCGAATGAACACCCACACGGGTGAATAGATAGGAAATCATTTAAATACATCTTAAGGCCCGTTCATACTCTGGCAAACCGAGTACGACCGAGAGAGACGAGATCTGTTAAAACTTCTTAAATTTTCTTAGAACGAGGGAAACACACTAACATTGTGGCGCCATCTATGTGGTGACCCTGGAACTGCATTTCACAAGAGCGAAGGTTTTGCGGGATTTCCAAGGTCAAATGTGCGTAATACCTATAAGAAAGGCTCGTTTATAACGTTGACAAAAGCTTTTCGAGCCAAGAAAGAAAGGATAATGCGTGAGAGAAATAGAAAATATGCCGCACTGCCAAGTTTACACTGCTACCCAATAAATGGCGCCAGTGTCTCCTCTGGTTGTAAGAGGTTTTAAGGAACCCAGTTTAAGAGGTCGCAAGAGTGTGAACGGGCCTTTAATCCTACGAATGAAGTCTGGAGATGCAAAACATGCAGTGAGCACTCTCTTCCTTCAGTGGCAAGTTTGTGCTCTTAGTCTTTACTGAATGAAGTTAAGTTCAGGGTGTCTAGCGACCGGGAAAACCGGGAATTGTCAGGGAAATTTTAATGAGCGGGAAAAATCAGGGAATTGTTAGGGATATTGTCAAAAAGCGAGCCCAGTCAGGGGAAATGAGCCGGAAACGTTGTCGAGTGCCCTGAGCAAAGACTTGCGGACTTAGGGGCAATAAATTCTGCTTAGAGCGGAGCACGGGCTCTACTCACCCAATGTAGAGTGTGCTACCCGATGCAATGGGGAACAGCCGACAAATTCAGTCCTAGCCTTGGTTTGGATTGGATTGGATTATGGCAAAGGATTGAGGGTGCGACATTTAGCTAGATCCAGTTAGAGCTACTAGATCTTAGTAACAAATAGAAAAGCTGTAGACCCTATTCCAATCCAAGCGTTAAGCCAAAAGTATCCGAAAGTGTGCATGGGTGGCCATGCTGCCATTCAGTTATTGACGTGTGTGGTTGGGCGTCGTGTTTTCATCGTGTTCTCAGAAGTGGCCTTTTCACTGACGATGTTAGCGACAAGAAAGTGCTCGTTTAAGGGGGACACTACCTTGAATTGCATCTTTTTTCCAAAAAATGCATATTCAGAACTGCAGAGTTTTGGCATGTATGGATAACAAGGAACACTCTCACAAAGTCTTGTCAATGTGCACTGACAAACAATGTCAAAAATAATTATTCTTTATATGTTGGTGAGGTGTGCTGCACTGCGTAGCACTCGTCATCCACAAGTGAGAATAGCTGAAAGCAATGTCAGTATATCAGAAGAAGTTTGAGGAAGACATCCCCTACACTGCTGGAAAGAATTTCCGACATTTAAGATGCAAAAGAAAATTTTAAAATGTCATCTTGAAACTTCAAGTGCATTTATCTCAGCTTCACTTTTGGCAGCAAATCCACCTTAATAAAACTATCGTTTCAGTATGAAACTACCGAGAGACTTAATATTTGCGGATTATATGCCGAAACTTTATCGAGCCGGTTACTATGAACTTAGATTTTACAATTTCATGTTCCTTTATTATGAAAAATTGCAATTTGCAAAACTTGGCAAATGTAAAAAAAACAAAAAACTTTCATAATTTTTTTTATTTGAAAAATGCATATTTTTTGAAATTTCTTTTCATAGTAACCGGCAACAAGTATTTCAGTATGCATTCCACCAGAAAAATATGTGGTGATCAACACCGTTTCTCAACGATAGATTCATTGAGCAGATTCCATACAAAGCTACGTTTTGGGGGTATAGTACCTCATAAAATTGGTTTACAGGGCTGAAACTTTGCATGCCCTCCTTCTATATGGCTACAAACACCACCTGCAAATTTCACGCCGATTGAGTGAGCAGTTCAAAAGTAGACACGCCCAGGTAGTGTCCCCCCATCCGGACTGACGAACCCGAATATTTCGGACTATGCAAGTTGGATTAAGCCCGTGCAAAATGATCCTCACCGTGCTCAGTGCACTTTGTTATTACGGTCTATAATATATTTAACCGCCTCTACAATGGTCAGGGAATTTCACTCTAAAATTGTCAGGGAAACCCGGAAAAGTCAGGGAATTTCAAAGTAATAATTTGCTAGACACCCTGTAAGTTTTTAAAATCGATGTACAGAATGCATGCAAACCAACTTTGAAGCTCCGAAGGGAGAATAATCAACCCCACCCACTTGGTGCACATGGTTTGGTCTATTTAGTGCTGTAAAACAACCAGCATCAACGAAAAAAAAAAAAATGTTTATTGCACGGCTTGACTGGGATCCCACCAAAGGGCCTGCAGGTCCCCGTTTGAGATCCATTGCGTCACAGTTAGCCAGATCCATTCTGCAAACTCGGCTTTGCATCCTCGGGTGTGTGTGTGTGCATTTTTTCAGTTGTGGCAAAAGTTCAAGTTGGAGGGCGCCTTCTCAAGACGCAACGGCGTCGACGAGAGGGCCTGGGCGAGGCAGAACTTCCTCCAGTACAAGCGGCTGGTCGAGGCAAGTGGCGCCTTTTTTTCTTCGGTGCATGTGTGGCGTCGGCAAGTCCCGGTTACCGACTCCGGTAGACGCAATAAAGTCAATTTCTGGGTAAAGTGGGCGCTCAGCAGCGCTTCCGTGGTGGGAGGCGCTTGTCACTGGAACGAATCGGCCACTCGTTGCTCTATCGATTGATTGCGAAACTAAAATAAGAAGCAAAAACCACGTTCACAAAATGGAACGCTAACGTTTTAGTTACGTCTTTTGACGCCGTTGAGCTTGGTTGTGCGGCTTCCTAGCCGTTTGCAAAGACGAAGCCGCTTAAAATCCAACATGGCGCAGACCCTCGGCCATGCCGAACCGTTGTTCCCTACTGCAGTACCGGCAGTACCGCTCCCGCAGTAGGTTTTGTTTGGAAAATCAGGGTTTGTGCCTGCCATGCCACTTGTTATGGCAAAGGATTGTAAGTTCTGCTTGCCTACCTTGCGTCCAGCAATCGACAGTCCGTTACTCATCGTCGGCTCCTTCCAGGGAATCTAAACGGATGCAGCATTTTTTGCACTCGTTGACGCATTTGTTCAATTATTTGCATGACGAAAGAGATATAATTTACACTGTCACTTTAAACAAGCAATGCTATGCAGAAAAAAAAAAAAGGAAGAATAATGCGAGCAGTACCTACGTTAGCAAGAGGTGCTGCAGTGAAGATGCAATGTGCGACACTGTTAGCGCAAACACGACATAATACTTTTTCGCTTTTAAAGGCTATCGGCGGGCACCAAATGAAACGGCTTTGATTAGTTTGTCAAGTGACTTTGTAAAGTTTCGTAGACTCACGTCCAACTACGGCACAATTCCGATTGTGCCATAGTTGGACCTGAGTTCGACCTTTGCGATTTAAGAACAGAATAGTACAGTCATGTCTCGTTAAGGGCGGTGACACCACCTTCAAATGTCGACTTTTAAACCAGTTGCTCAATATTGATGAAATTTGAGGGTCTATTCATCTCGTTGCCTAAATGCACTCAATGAAATTTCATCTCTGTAGGACTATTTTCCGATAAGTTACAGGGGGAGGTACACAGCTATTGATGTAAGTCACCTCACTTGGCAAGGAAATCTAGCGTATAAAATTGCTGGAGAATATTGAGCATTTCTAAGCGTCTGCCTTAACTAGAACATATGGTGAGGGGGGCTATCTATTTTATACCTTTAAATCCGTGTTTTTTCTATGCAAAATGTTAATTTGAAAAGCATTCCACATAATGGGGCATTTTCTCCTCATCAAAACTCTACTTTTTGGCAATAAAAACTTTATTTAAATAGAAAAATAAATATCTAGCCCCTTCCTCATTCAATTTCAGTTCAGAAACATCCACAGCAAAGAATAAATTCAGCAATTCATTGAAATGATAGATTTCCTAAAACGAAAGTTGCTGCAAAAAAGTGAAACTGAGAAAACCCTGTTTAAAGCTTCCACACCACTACATTTGCGTTTACTGGTGGTGGTGGCAACTAAAAGGCACCAAGAGCGTAGATGGTGCCTTCTGCTTACACCCAATCTCCAGCATGACCTTGCCGAGTGAGTCCGAGCTTAAAACACTTTCTTTGAGTGCCATTTTGTTGTCAACATCTGGACATTGATTGTGAAGTGAGTAGTCTTGTGCGAATTGTGGACTTTGAGTTCGAAGCGAATAGTGATTTTGGCCGAATATTTTCGATCTGAATATCGAATAGTTTTTCCACGCCTTTCGCTACCATTGCATAATGCTTAGACGAAAACCCAGCTAAACTTGTGAAGGTTGTTCCACTTGTTCATTTATAAGCTAAGTTTAATCTATCTATATTTATGAGCTTTTTTATGAGAGATCCTATAGAGATGGCCAACTATACTAATTGAGTGAATTTACAAATCTTGCTATATAAAATATTCTTTCTTTAATCTCGAGTTAAAAAAAGAATGAATCGCGTATGATGAACAAAGGTTGTAAAAGCATCCCTGCCTCTTGCATAAAAGTTTCATCTTGAAACTTTTACTACAATGTAGATATACACATTCACAAAGTTTCCATTTATTTTCAAATACAGTCGGCACGGGTGCACCATCCCGCTTTGAATGTATGCTTTTCTTCCAAGCACGCAATTACGACATTGTTCATCGCGGCGGGTTACCTCAGTTAGTGCGCTTCTTACCGAGCACCGATGTAATGCAGAGAAGCAACACCCGCAGAGCTCACTTCCGCGGGTTTGGCTTCTCCTCAGCGCACCGGTGCTTGGTAAGAAGCGCACTCAACGGGGCTAACCCGCCGCAATCAACACTTCGAAAAACGCGAATAGTGCTGTTCTTTTCGAAGCGAATATTGAAGAGTGTATTATTCGGAACTACTATTCAAAATTTTGAATATTCGCACAACTCAAAAAATGGTGGTCGACGGAACCCTCGAAGACATGGATCCGAATGACACCAGTTACCGAAAAGGGGCTCCATTTTCCAGGACAATGACAACTTTTGAAGGAGATAACGGTTGGTTCTGAAATTTTGGCATCCGTTTCGGATCGCTGGCATTACATTCGGGCAGAGAATATGAGCGTTCGGCGACGCACGATTTATTTTTGTGGTGGAAGAAACCTGTAAAATTTTGTGGGGAGCACATCTCGTAGCGTTACCTCGCAGTGGTTGATCGATTTTTGGGTGGGGTGCCCCTTGCAGATAGAGAGGCTCGTGGACGAGCTGAAGAAGCGCCTGGTCACCTTCAACATCCGCACGGATCCGCGGCCAAACATCCGAGGTGTTGACGACAACGAGCACCTGGTGATCCTCAGGGTAAGAAGGAGGTTTTTGCCACAGCTGCACTCTACAGAGTGTTTCCAAGGGCTGTTCGGGCATAAACAGAGTTCATGTAAATGGACCAATAAACAGAGTGCATTGAAACTTTTCACAAAGGTTTCTTTAGATGGTGCATTTGTCATACTCAAATTTTATGTGTAGGTTTCGGGAAAAAAATTTAAACCTGAAAAAAACGTTTTTTTTTTTCCTAGACAGAGGGAGGAAGAGGGCAAAAACCATCTGGTTGACGCCACCACTCACAGATGGCACCACACGCACTCAGATCTGCCCGATCTGCTTTCAGATGTTCATCTCCAAGAAGCTTTCATGTTTCTGCTTTATGTCGTGCCGTCTGTCAGTAGCAGCATCAACAAGAGGATTTTTGCCACCTCGTTGACGCGGCTGGACTGAACGCACTGAACAAACCAAATTTTTTGTCTCCCACTGTTTTTGCAGCTGGTGATCTGTGGAGCATTTTACCCTCACTACTTCACTCAGGAGAGCCTCAACGAAGCCGACTGCTTCAAGGGACTAGTCACCGATCCACTCTGCTCTGTCACCGTGAGTCATTTTGCGTCCAGATGAGCGACGGTTGGTGCCCTCTGCCTTGCTTAGCATTGAAAACTGCCAGTCACCCAAAACATCTGTGCCACCAGTAGATCTTGCACGCTTATGGCTTGTAGTTGGAGACGTTATTCCCTCTCTGGGCTTGTCTTATGCTGATTTAACTTCCATGACATATAGCGTGGTGTTGTATTGTGTTTTTTGTGTTTTTTTTAAATGTATTAAACATTAGTCTTGTATGTCATCATCATCATTTATATTTCTTTTGATGGTCCGAATGGGAATTATATAAGAGCGATGGGCACATACGTATAAAAATCATCATCACAACTTGAACACGATATAACAGCACTGCAGCCTAGATAGAGGGGGGTTAGAGAGGAATAGGGTAGTGGCTGCTGTAAATATATTAGTGGCATTTATGGTAACAATGTGGTTAGGTTGCACATCCTAGTCTTCTTTAGTTGATAGTAACATAGCCATTTTATGAGAAACAGTGGACGAATTAGCGGTGCAAGCGTTTCATTTCAATCAGAATATAAAAGACTTTCTTTTTTTTATGTTTTGAGGGTTTTTGAGCTTTTCGATTCCGGGGAGCACTTTTCTACCTGGAGTCAGCCATGGAATATGCCCTCTTTTAAATAGATTTGCACTGAAGCATTTCCAAAGCTTAGAAACAAACATTTTAATGTTACTAGACCCAACAGCAAGGAAGAGGGGTGTTTTGCCTTTAGCACTTTGCCCAGCTATGCTTGCTTGAACTGTCCTGTCTAGAAGAAAACATCCCTAGGACTAAAGTCACTCGGGGAGGTTAAAGCACTTTAGGGACCCCTGGTTCCCTGGGAACCCAGTTTGGTAATCGCCAGTGCACACTAGCAAGGCAATGTGCACCTCTCAAAGCTAATCATCTGGTCTTGAGACCTCAAAAAACCTCTTGAGGCTCTTCTGCAAGAGAGCCTTATAGTGATGAAGATTTTGGTCTGTTGTAAAAGAAGTACCGGTATGTAGAATGCAGATGCTCTTACTGCAGGCTTTGACACGGATTATGACTGGAGTCTGTTCTAACCAGTGAGACAGACGAAATGTGAATGGATATTGGAAAAGAACTGTAGTTTATTCAAACTTCTGAGCTTTGAAAGGTAGTGATTTTTTCGTTGAGGCTGTACCGACGATCGTCATCATCACTGCACATTTTGGGTCGTACAATGTTAGCGGGCGCCGAGAGCAACGATGGCAGTTCGTAAAATGGATGTCACCGCTTATGAATTAGAGCCGCAAAATGTCAGAAAGAATGACTGCTGTCAAAGAGTCTGCTGTAACGGAATGGTGAACAACTTACAAACTCCCTAATTTATAGTCCATTATATCCGAATGTACACAGTAACAAAATCTATAGTTAGCAAAGTTGACTCAATGGCCTAGATGGGAAGACCAACCAAACTTCGCAAATCGGTACGTTATAACCAAATGTCTGCCATAACCAGATCTGTTGCAACAAGGTTATACTGTATGTGTGCTCCAACAGCTCGTTCCTGTCGCTGGAGTCTTGCTGCCTGATATTACGGCGTGATGTCGACGGTCAAGCATACTCGTCTATCTCATTCCCGTTTCTGGTCCTTAGGTGAGCGGCATCCCCCAGAATCAAGGCATTCTCTACGACCACGCCCTACGGCGAATGTTCAGCTGCTGCAGCGAGCACATGAAGATCTACTTCGAGGAGTCCAAGTGAGTCGGTCTAACGAGGTGCAGGCACCAGCTTTTTTCATATTCCACTCTGGCGCACTAGCGCCCGTCTAAAACGAAGCCCCGAGAAAGGCGAACGTTGCACAGCGAAAAAGCTGCCTCCGTCTTTAGAATCCAGGTTTTGCCATCACAAACCGTCTGTTCTTTGTGGTGAAAGACGCTTGTTCATTGCAGCCGCTCGAAGTCAGTTAATTAACGGGGCTTGTTTGTTTGCGGGAACTAGCTCGTTCCTCCGGGCAGCTTACCATTTTTTGTTCCCCCGGTAACAATGCTGTCGCACCGACGTTGTACCTTTCAGGGCCACGATCGAGTTCCTGCGCAAGTCGTCGAGCGTCGGCGTTCTCCCGGCTGTCTACACGGCGGTAAAGATGAGGTGGGAAAGCTCGGAGGTCTGCCGTGTTCGGACGAAAGTCGGTCTTTCAGTGTGGCGTACTTCGCACCAGAGTGTATTTAGAGGGTTGGGATTGAAATACAGTCGACTCCTCATCAATTCAAACTCTCTTCATTCAAATTTGCGGATAATTCAAACTAACATGCAGGTCCCATCCTATGCGTCTCTATGGGAAGGAAACTCCTGATTATTCAAGCTTTGCTTTACTCAAACAAGTTTTGGCCCCCTCGAGTTTGAATTAACGAATTTCGGCTGTAGCTAGCAGAACTGAGGGCATTTTGACAGGTGGGGACGATTAGACAGCATTGGGCAACGATCAATTTCAAAACATAGATTTTGGAGAATAATCTCAAATAGTTCAGATACAGTTGAACCACGTCGATACATTCCAGAGGAGACCTTGTTAGACTAATTATTGCAGCTCAAAATGTGTTATATGATTGTTAGAAATAACCAAATACAGTCTAAGCTCATTAGAACAGACCTGGTTACAACAGACATACCAGTTTGTGAAGTTCTGTTGGTTTTCCCCTATGTACCATTGACTCAACGTTATATCTGCATACAACATACTCCTTTTACAACAGACCGAAATCTTGGTCAAACTCAAGGTCTGTTATACCGAGCTTAGACTGTATCCACTCGTCCATAAATTAATTGGGAGTGTTTTATGGAGTTTTGATTTCGTCTGTTTATGGCTCTAACTCGGTCTGCCCGCTTTGCAAAGCCTGATGTTGCAAGTTGAGACCGGTATGTCGTAAATTGGCGAGAGCTGCAGTGGGTGGGAACACCGCCTTAAGGGGGACACACTACCCGGGATATTTGCAGGTTGTGTTTGTAGCCATATAGAGGAGCCTGGAGGGCATGCAAAGTTTCAGCTCTGAACCAATTTCATACCCCCAAAACGAAGTGAAGCATAGCTTTGCATGGAATCTGCTCAGTGAATCTATCATTAACAAAAGGATGTTGATAACAACATATTTTTCTGGTGGAATGCATACTGGAATACCTGTTGCTGGTTACTATGAAAAGAAGTTTCAGAGAAATGTGCATTTTTCAGGTAAAAAAATAAAAAACATAAAAATTTTTTACATTTAGTAAGTTTTGCAAATTACAACTTTTTCATAATAAAAGAACATGAAAATGCAAAATCTAAGTTCATAGTAACCGGCTCTATAAGATTTCAGCATATAAGCCGCAAATATTTAGTCCATAGTTTCATACTGAGACGATAGTTTTATTAAGTGAGGCACGGCCTACAGGGGTCTACTTTTTAAATACTTTGCCGATTAGAATGAAACTTTTACCATATGTTAGTTATGCAAACTTGGGAGGGCATGCAAAATTTCAACCATCAAGGAAGATTTTGTGCCAAGTTACGGTGAAATTTGTCATAAAAAAAAAGACTGATGCAGCACCAATGAAAACAATCTATCATTCAAAAAAAAAGAAAAATTACAACTTTTTTTGCATATATGTAATGTTCAATAAGTGATGAACAAAGTAAGGTATGTAGCAATGTTTAATATAGCAAGCGTCAGCATGAAAACAGGAAGTTTAAAAATGGCTTCATTTTTCTCTCATATGACTTTTTCTAAAATCAACTTTTTCTTGGTGAACAACTGAAAATTATTAAAAACAAAGTACCTTACTAAATTCTCCAGTAAATTTCACTCCAGAAAAACAACACTTCAGGAGTCTCAGTCCAAACTATAAAAAATGATAGTTTTTCAAAAATGGAAAAGTGTTCAAAATGGCAAACTGAGAAAAATGTGTTTGAAAGTTCAAACAGTGTTCGGCTGAAAACAGTGCTTACTATATCATCTAAAACGCTCCAGGACCATAGGTCAGTCCTTCCTCTTCACGATCCTTCTGCGCCTTAGCCACGGCTTCCATTTTTCTCCGCTTGTGCGACGCTTTGGATGACTCCAGTTCCTTTTTTTGGGCCTTTCCGATCTTCTTTTGAGTGGCCTTCGCAGCATGCACGGTGTGATGGCTCCCTGGCTTGATTCCCATCTCGGAAAGAGCGTGCTCAAAGCCTCGAGGTCCCAGGTTAAATTCGAGGACTGCCAGGGCCACAGCTGACTCGACGGTCTTGAGGGAGGCAAATTCCACCTTGGGGCACCTCTTCCACACTAGAGCATTGAACGATTCATTTGCGTTCTGAGTTTTCATCCTCGAACAGCGCTCGAGCAAGTCACTACGCGAAAGGCGATTGTAGACGGGCACCAGCTCCTTGGCTAACTCCCTGGAAAAGGCTGGCTTGTGGGGCCTGGACGCAGGTGGCTCTCCTGCAGCCTCGAGTGCCTTGCTCCTGTTGAAGTGGCACCAGGAGTCTCTTCCAGTGGGGCAAGCTGTGTGTCGTGGCTCATCGTCTGTCGAGTAAGAGTGCAGGAGTGTGGCAAACACTCCCCGCTGCATCGCTGGGACATCTGGGGCATTGTCCTTCAGGGCGCAGGCGTAGTAGTTTGTCAGCTGCTTCATCTTCACATTCGTCAGCTTGCCCTTTCCACCAAGGCCTTTCTTCGCCTTCTTCAGAGCATCCAGGCCAGCATACATACGCTTTGCAACGTGGTTGATGCAGTCCTCTTTCTTCACTTCCTTGTCGTATAGACCAAGGCTAGCAACCTTTGAAAATGCTTTGCTGTCACCGTCGCAGAGTACCGTGGTATACTGCATGTTGTGTCGCTCCACAGAACGCCCAAAAATGACTGAAGCAGCTTCCACTTCCATGGCATGAGCAGACCCCTGGAAATTCTTTTGACAGTCAGGACTGTGGCTTTCAAACCATTCTTCATATTCCTGAGACCCTGGCTTTGGACCTTGAGCGCACACCTGGCAGTAGTTGCTCTGTACACTGTAGTCTATCACCAAGCCGCTGTTCAGTTCCACTGCCACGCCAACACCAAAGTGGGAGGTGTGGCCACGTTTATGCCAAGTCCCGTCGTACGAAATGCACACGTCCAAAAGTTCGTCGTCTCCGGACTTCTCTGCTTTACGTACGGACTGCGCCGCGCTCTGCATCACTTTGCTGGCGGCCTTCGTAGCTGCGTCGTGCACTTTTGATGCTATCTTCTGGGAAGACTTCAGGCACATCGGTGGAGGTACGTTCATGCCAGAAAAGAGGTTTGACAACTTGGTAAAACCAATGCCGCAGTCGCGCGCGGCTAGTCCGATACGCGCAGAAAGTTCATTTTGGCGAGTGTCGCCGATGTTCGACGAGTGCGGTGCGCTCGCCACCTCTCCACACGACGGGCACTCGACGATAAAACCGAGGAGCGCACCTTTGCCACTTTCCTTTAGCTCCAGGCAAGATCCGGCACACTCTGGGCACAGCAGAGCTCCCACCAAAGCCTTGACACAAGAAACTTCGAGCAAGCGGTAGCCTTCGAGTTCGCCGCTGTCACCTAGGCCTAGCGGCTCTCCGGAGCACTCGTCCCGTCGTAGCATTTCCATCTTGCGCTCAATCGCGGTCAGCTCATCTTCCTTTGGGGTGTCAGGAGTTGGAAGCGGCGACAGAAGCCTCGATTGTCCCGCGCAATCCGAGTCTTCAGGTGGCGATGGGCCAGGAGACTGTGACGGGCTTGAAGACGGCGATTGTTCCGACGACTCCGAGCGACTCGGAGACGGCGGTGCAGGAGTTTTGTGAGGTCGACCTCCTTCAATGCCTCTCGGTTTTCCACGCTTACGCTTCCGAGCACCAAACGTAAACGACTTCCTGCCATTCACCGCCGGCATCGTATCGATGAACTTGAAAACCGTAAAGTAAGCAAGGACGTGCTACGCAGGTAGGAAACGAAACAACTGAACTCGGCAGGCGATCACGCGCGCGAGCGAGCGTCTTTTTAGTCACGTGGCTTGTCCGAGCGAATCAGAGCTCCGAATGTGTCGAGCTGCCCAATAGGAGCGCGTACAGCGTTTCATAGCTCTTTCCGAAGGATGTTTTCGCAGGGGTTCTCTCGCCTGAACGCACGGCGTTGAACAATAAGCCAGGGCGTAAACAAAAGAGAAAGAACTGCTCTTTCCAACGAGGGGTCCCACGCCACGCTAGGCCTAGCCAACGAGCGGCTAGCGCGCTTTGAAATCGGCAAACGCGCGGGTGTGCTCGCGTTTCTGGCCAGCGCGCGCGGCCGCCGACGTATCGAAAATAATTTATTCCGGAGTAAATACTTTACGCACGAGAATAAAAGTTTGTGAGAGCATTCTTTATGAGTTGTAGATGATGATAAAACCGATTTTCAAAAATGTGTTTTTTTCGAAAAACTTGCGATTTCTAGGCCGTGCCTCCCCCTAAGGTGGGATTTATGCCAAAAAGTGCATTGGAGAAAAATGCATTCAAGGTGCTCGAACTCTACCTTTTCTTTGGCATTGGTGGACTGAGAATAATTTAGAAAAAAATAACTATGCACTGTAAAACAAATTAACCTTTCTGGGAATACTCTCTAGATGTTGGCAGATGTATATAGAGCATTTTTCAAAATCAACTTTTTTGCAAAAATTAATTTTTTTGGGTAGTGTTCCCTTCTTAAACCGACAGTGAGGCTTTCCCACGTTGCGGACTGCAGGCAGCTCAGGATCCCCTGGAGCTGTCCTTGTTCCGACCCGAAGATGCCAAGGAAAAGCTGGAACGCCTGCGGCGGTTACAGGAAGACAGCGCCGGCAACAAGCTCAAGACCAACCGGTAGGCCCTCCCCTTTGACTGCTTTTGTTGAGTGTTTTGCAAACATACTCTCTTCGAACAGTCGTTGCAAATAATAAGCTACTCGTTATTCACGCCAAGGTTCGACAAATACACTATCCCAGTCGTCCTCAAGCATGGATCTGTGGGGGACCCCATGCAAGAGGGGAAAGGGGAATGGTGGGCTGTAAAATAAGACAACTAAATGCAGTGTGAAAAGGGCATTCTTTACTGTTATACAGTCAAACCCACTTATAACTTGAACGCGATAGTTCCGCGAAAAGTGGTCGTTTTATCAGTAGTTCGTTATGTCTGGACTTACCTTTAAAACATTATAAATAAGGATGATGAAGCTGGCATATGTGGTTTCACTCTGCCAGCTCTTTATTTAAAGTAACTGTTTGCAAGATTCTAACGTGCAGGCAGATTTGAGCTTTCAGAAAATCAAAAAGTAAATTACTGCCGAGTTCTATTTTTATTAGTTATGTCGCAATTGTATCAGGTTTTTTTTTTCTCTTTTTCAAAAACTAGAACGTGACCAAAAGTTAACAATCCTGTGAATCAGCCTTAACAAAGTGTGTGATGACGAAGGTCTTTTCTGCTATCCTTTCTATAGCTTGTGCTCTGTATGTATTTTATACTGTGAGTATCACGCTGCTCTGCTGCTTGTAGGCGGTCGGGGACCCCGTCAAGCTGTTTTCTTCAGCTTTTTGTCCCTGATCGCCACCATAAAAATCTTATGGTGAAATAAACGATTATTATATTATTATATATTACAAGTAAAACAATGAAGATTCACCACATACTTCATAGAACAGGCTTTATGAAACGCACGCCAACACAAAAATAAATGCCGTGCACTAGTCGGACGATGTTCTTCGCTGTCCACAGAGGTAATTAATACTTGCTTTGGTCTAAAGCGTTTTAAGTGCCAGCGCTTCCTGCGCATGTACGAGTGCGCGGCCGTCGGCTCTGGCAGGGTCGTCTTTCAAACAACACTTTGCGAGCTCGTCGGGTTGCTGGGATTGTGAGGCTACGAAGTGCTGCACCGTTATCTTTTTCCCGCCAGCGTGACACCCTTTCGTTTAAATAAAGCCTCATTGTGTTTCTTCTTTTTTTTTTCTCCCCCACTTTAAACCGACAGACACGCGTCCGTAGACGGTTCACTTTAACGCGAGAGAATGTGCGTGATACGGATACCAAAATGGCGAAAGTAAACAAATGGTCACGATGGTGATGGGGCTAGCCACCTTACACCGAGCATTTAGTTTTTCTTGAGTTGAATACAGAGTTTGCAGACATAGTACGAACGAACACAGCACAGCGTGGTTGACTTCCTCCTTCGCCTTTTCTTCTCCTTCCCGCGCACGCACAATCGACAGACTACGCGACCCGGGAGAGCGTTTTACTTTTGTAGTTTTGTTTCCTCCCTGCTGCGCGGCCAGGGAAATGACCTTGCTGGTTTCCCGGTGCGCCGTGCCCAAAATGCAGCCCTCACTTTTTTTTTTCTTTCTTTTTTTGGGAAGGGGGGGGGGTGCGAAATTTTTTTTTTTTTTTTGAATTGTAGTTTTTTACCTTTTTTTTCTCTTTTTGCGTGCGAGAGTTTTTTTTTTTTTTTCTCCCAAAAGCGGTTCGGTGTTTGTTGCAACAGTTTGATGCTTTGAAAAAACGGTCGTTTTATCTTGGACCACCTTTAATGGGTAGGGCCTTGAACCCGATATTTTCTGAAAGCCCGGTTCGTTATAACCAATAGGTCGTTATATGTGGGACTCGCTATAAGTGGGTTTGACTGTAGACAGGAGAAATGAGAAGCATCAGGTAAAAGGATGAATGGATGGATAGATGGTAATGGCTGTATGTTTTGTAACAGGCGGTAGCTGAATCCACCTAACCAAGGTAAACAAAAAAATTAGCTTGAGTCCGCATTGATGCACCAAAACAAAAGCTGAAAGCTGTAGCACGGTCGTACAATGAGGTGGGAGAAGGTGCCGTCGCGTACCTGAAGGCGGTGGTGCGAGCGTGGTTAATTCTCGGCTGTGGTGGTTAACGTCAGCGGTGGCCACTGACGACTGCCACCAGTGATACGTGAAGTGGGTAAGCGCGGTGGAAGTTTCTAAAACCATCCAGCTTTACGCGTAGCAACTGGATACCGCCAAAGGGATTTCGCATTAGGTACTGTTGGAAAACAAGTCTTTCAAGCAGACTGACACGACGAATCTTCTCTTTGTTGCGCAATTCTTGGCGGGACGCCATGGCTGCCCTCTTCGCTCTCTGCGCGCGGCACGGCGTACGGGCTTCCGTCTCATTGTGGCAAGAGGACAGAGAGGAAAGTTTGTTTTTTTTCCTGCATGCGCCATGACGACAAGCGACGAGGACAAAATCCCTGCAAAGTGTCGCTCATAAAGCTATCGCTTTAAAAGGTGAAAGGGGGGGGGGGAGGGGGGGGGGTTGAGGGTTGTGGCAAGGACTTCGCGGTCCCCAAAAATGGCTTGGCGGACACCAGCTTGAGAACCACTGGACTATTCCCTATTCGCTTCGAGGTTTGTGTAATATTATTATGCTATTGGGTGATCGCCTTGCGATTTGAATGATACGCTATTCAACGTTTTGCTTCAGTGTAAATTGTAATTACATTCACGCATTTCGAAGTGTTTGGCAAAGTCACGTTCGCTGCGAAATTTAGCATCGATAAGGTTGAAACTCCACAAATATATTTGACTCACACTATATTTCAAAAGCCGGACACTCAAAAATTCCTATTTCTGGTGGCTAGCACCAACTGTATGCCAACCGCATCATGTATGTATACTATATGTATATGTGCGTCACGTCCTCTTTAAATCGAGGGTCTATAAAATAGACACGCCCGAAAAGCACGCCCTAAGCGTATAAGCGAGCTTCAATGGTGGCGCTATCTGTGGGTGGTGGCAAGCACCAGACAAAGCTGCAAATGGCAGTGTAGAATCAAACTTGGCAGAGTTCATTTCTTAGCGTTTCGAATGTTTGTTTTGTTCACTGTCGGGCAGCATGGTGGTGGTGCCGGGCATCAGCTCCCTGAAGACCGTGCCACTCCCAAGCACCAACCAGATGACCATCAACATCTACCTGACCGAGGTGAGTTGTCGCACACAGCAGCAGTCGGTCGTAGGACAAATGGACTGCGTGCAACTGAGACTCTTTAAATATGGGTGATGGCTTGCGCCATCTAGCCAGTGTTTGTAATATATCGACAGTTAAGGCTGGTTCACACACTTGCAACTGCTTGCGACCGTGTGCCCACCCCACTTTTTGGGCGAACATCGATTTCTAAGAAAAACACCGAGTGAACGGCCACTCCTTACAAATTCCCCAACGCGGACTCCGCTATCCGCGAACATTAAACCTACCCCGAACGACGCGGCCTCGGACCTTACGGTTGAAGGGCGTCCATGACAAAGTAAAACGAAGGAGAAAAACACTTCAATCTGTTTACAAATTTCCTTCCCGATTCCCGCGACCTCGAAGTCGGAGTGCACGTGTGCGAAAGGAAAAATGGAGATAAAAAATCAGCAGAACCCATCCTTTGGGAATGATTATCTACGTTAATGCGAATAGCATCAAACGGTGCGGAGTTATGCGCGTTCGTCAGGTGGCCGGCACACTCTAGATACGCCAGCCCACTCTTGAGGCGATTCTAAATTTGTTGACACTTTCACAGCCCTGCGCACGATCTCCGCAGCCCAGCACGTGCGTTTGTGTCACTTAGGAAGGCGAGCAAAGCACGCGCCATACGCACAAACACTCAAAATGGTACCGACCAGACTTTCTGGCGTCTCAGCTAGTCTCAACCAACGGTACTCTAAACGGTTGTTTATATCTTTACCATAGGACGCGCTTTACAGCGCTGTCACAGCTACCGGTGCGGCGCGTTCCATGCACGAGGGCTCATTCCGCTCTCGTGAGGCTGAGCACGGCCGCTACATCACCCTCTCCCGAGCGCGGGAGAGGGTGAGCTAGCGGCCGTGCTCAGCCTCACGAGAGCGGAATGAGCCCTCGTGCATGGAACGCGCGCGCACCGGTAGCTGTGACAGCGCTGTAAAGCGCGTCCTATGGTAAAGATATAAACAACCGTTTAGAGTGCGTTGAATGACTGCCTTCATAGCTCTGTGGTTAGGGCGTCTGCCTGCTGATCAAAGGGTCAACGGTTCGAATCCCAGCCGGCGTCGGTTTTATCGATGAATAGCACTCTGGATACTTCACGCACTTTTCGTCTATGTATCTATCTATCTATCCATCTATATATCTATCTGGCTATCTAACCCCTTACGCCGCGGGTCGATAAATAAATAAAAAAGACCGGCGCCGGCGGGATTCGAACCGTTGACCCCTTGATCAGCAGGCAGACGCGCTAACCACAGAGCTATGAAGGCAGTCATTCAAGGCACTCTAAACACCTGTTTATATCTTTACCATCGCGCGTGCCCTGCACGAGGGTCATTCCGCTCTCGTGAGGCTTAGCACTGCCCTCTGGCTCACCCTCTCCCGCGCTCGGGAGAGGGTGATGTAGCGGCCGTGCTCACCCTCACGAGAGCGGAATGAGCCCTCGTGCATGGAACGCGCGCGCACCGGTAGCTGTGACAGCGCTGTAAGGCGCGTCCTATGGTAAAGATATAAACAACCGTTTAGAGTACCGTTGGTTGAGACTAGCTGAGACGCCAGAAAGTCTGGTCGGTACCATTTTGAGTGTTTGTGCGTATGGCGCGTGCTTTGCTCGCCTTCCTAAGTGACACAAACGCACGTGCTGGGCTGCGGAGATCGTGCGCAGGGCTGTGAAAGTGTCAACAAATTTAGAATCGCCTCAAGAGTGGGCTGGCGTATCTAGAGTGTGCCGGCCACCTGACGAACGCGCATAACTCCGCACCGTTTGATGCTATTCGCATTAACGTAGATAATCTTTATTTATTTATCGACCCGCGGCGTAAGAGGTTAGATAGCCAGATAGATAGATAGATAGATAGATACATAAGACGAAAAGTGCGTGAAGTATCCAAAGAATGCTATTCGCATTAAAAATTAAACTCTGCATTGCTTACAAAAAAGTTTGTTAGGAAACAAAAAAGGAAAAGAGTCGGAAAGATAACACAGGCGGTAGCCCATTCCGGAATCGCGAGGTCAGCGAATGCCCCATATCCTGGGGAATGTAGCTGTGGAGTGTAGCCAAAGGTGTAACGTCAAAGTCCGTCTCCACGGAAATAAGGTCACTGCGAGCCCGCTCCTTTCCCGGAACGTCCGCGACCGCCGTCAATAAGGTCTTGCAATGTTTGAGACAGAACCAACGGATAAATAAAGATTTGCTGAAACGCTGCACGCAGACGTTTGTAAAGTGTCCCATTTCGAGCTGCGTGTCCGTGGTGCCGTCCACGCCACGCAGCAACGTCGTCAGTACCCGCGTTGATAGCGTGCCGTGCACGGATGCACGCATGTATGCACCAAACAAGAAAAGTTGCACAAGAGCCTACTCCTTGTGATTGACAAGGCACTCAGGTTGTTCTCGACGCCAAAGTGTTTGCCAACGCGATCGCCGGTTTTCCCGCTTCTCCAGCATCGCTCGATTGCTGCTTTTTCACTCGCTGAATCTCTCGCTCGCTCGTTGCGCCAAATTTAACTTTTTAATCTTCTTGCGGACTTTTTTTTTTTCTTTTTTTACTAGTAATGGTGTTAGAAACATGCTTTCATGGAACAAACATTTGCACTGTATGCCGTCCAGCAGTGTTCATTGCGTGTACGCAAGCAATGGACTTAGCAATTGTAAAGTGTTCTTTTCATGAGCATTTCTTGCGTAAAACAATTAAACTAATTTGAGTTTTGAGTTCAACGTATTTTCTCGTGCAGCCGCTCTAGATGTGTACAGAAAAATGGGTGTTTTATTAGCTTTTCGTAAACTTTTTGTACTTACCCACCGAGACATGGCCCACCCCGCTTCTTTTATAAATTTCGGGCGGCAGGGGGCTGGGTGATGACTCGGGATATTATGGTATGTTTTGTATGTCGAGCTGTAGCGTCCCATATCGTAACTATTGCATATCGTCGGCATCAGTTTCACCCTTTCGGTAGTCTTCTGCCTTGCGTAGACATGCCAAAGTACTTAGGTGCTTTACTTTATGCCGGGCGAGTTTTCTGGGTCTTATAAGATTGTGTAATGTCGTAATTATATATCTTATTTCAAAATTAAGTATATTAATTGCGTATAAACATATTCATTCACTTTAGGTGTTTTTTTTTTTTCTGGAAATTAATTTTTCTTTGTTTCTATTCACTTATTTTATTCCCGTCCCTTGACACTGTGAGAGATCCCTAATTTTTAGTCAAAAAGTATGGAGAGCCTTGCTGTTGTGAAATGCAGTTCCAGAGCCACCTTGTAGGTGGTGCTAGTGTGCCAGTGCATTGTCTCGTCGTAAGGTATCGCAAGCACTCTGTCGTAAGCCAACGCAAGTGTGTGAACGGGCCTTCGACCTCTGGCTAATACCATGCAAATCATTAAGTTTAGACTGGCAGCTTAGCATTAAGCCTTTTACTTAGGAGTACCGCTAGAAGCACGTTTATTTTCTGGCCTACAAGTCGCACCGTTGTACAAGTTGCATCTCCTATGAACCACTGTTCTTCATATTAAAGTTGCATAGTATGCAGGTTGCATTTTTCTCTACGGTCGCTGCCACGAAACAGCATTAATGAGCATGACGTAGAGCACTGCACGGGCCGGAATTTCTAGGCCCGGCCCGACCCGGCCCGGTAGAGGCACGGCCCGGGCCCGGCCCGAGCCCGATAGAATATTTAATTTCTAGGCCCGGCCCGACCCGGCCCGGAAGAGACACTGCCCGGGCCCGGCCCGGGCCCGGCAGAATTTTTAGACAGAAGCTTGAGCCCGGCCCGAGCCCGACAAAATTTTTTAAATATAAGCCTGAGCCCGGCCCGAGCCCGACAGATTATATACATGAGCCCGAAAAAGTTTGCAGGCTTTAACCTAAAAACTGTCTAAGCATAAAGCGAGCATATTTGATTTAAATTTCTTTTAAACTTGGACCGAGTTTTTTTTGACACGATAAATATCCTGACTTAGATGATGTATTTTCGAGAATATGGGCGAAATATGCAGTTCATAAGTGATTTTGAGAAGAAAAAAAGTGGGCAATATTTTATTTACTGCATTTCTTGAAGAGATATTGGACTTTTCGTTGTTCAATTCGTTTCACAGAGAACTTTCCTCTCTACATGTTTTTGTGAAGAAACAATCAGAATCACGCTAGTGCATCTTCAAAAGGCTGTATAAGCATAAAATTATCTATGATAGTTAGCTTATCTTTGGTGGCATAGTAAGGCCCCTGCACAAAATGCAAAATCAAGCTCACGTTTTTTTTTTTGTTTTTTAGTTTGAAAGGCAGAGGAAAAAGACACTCATGTTGTACCCTGCGACTGGAGTGCCCTCGTTTTCTTGACCGCACTTTCCCACTATGCTGGTGGAATCCATACGTTTCCTTTTATCCACGTAAAGGCTTTCCAAAAGCAAGACGTCTTTTTTTCTTTTTTTTAACGGCGCCGTAGTGATTTTGCATTTCGCTTGTTTGTTTTCATTGAACCTAAAAGATCAATGAGCACACTTTTTGTTATCAACAATTTAGAATTTGCGGCACACGACTGCCCAGCCGGCCCGGGCCGGCACGGCCCGAAAAATATTTTGTTCAAGCCCGAGCCCGGCCCGGGCCCGAGAAAATGCGTGCTACCCGGCCCGAGCCCGGCCCGCGGGCCGGGCCGGGCTCGGGCTTTCGGGCTGGCCCGGGCCCGTGCAGTGCTCTAACATGACGTGTGCGCAAGCGGGAGCTAGTTTTAATGCTCTCGCCACCAAATCGGACGAGAAATAAAGCCCCCGCTGTAAATTTGTACGGTCGTGCTATGTTAGGGGGGCACTTCCCCAAGAGGGTCAACTTTGGAACCTTTGGATTATTATGAATGAAATTTACAGTATGTACTGGCAGTTGCAAGGCAGAATTCAGTGCAAAGTTTCATCTGTGTAGATGAATTGTAAAATAAATTATAGTTGTTTTTATCAGGAACACGCCAACCTTGTTTAGGAAAACTATCGTTAGAAAACTAATCTAGTACCTAACATTTTTCTACTCCAGATCTGCAGCAGAATGCCTAGAGAGTGCAACTGTGAAAACAAAATTTCCAAAAAGTAATTTATTTGATGCTAACATCGCAGTGAAAACTCAAATAAATTTTTTGTCTTTTATCGTTGTCGACAAAATCTTTACATCTTATATAAAAAAGATTTCCACCATGTCAAAAAACGATTCCACAGTTGCATTTCCCATAAAATTCCAGTTAGGCAAAACAATGAGTGAGTCTTTTCTCTTGTCCCATTAACCAACGATAGTTTTCCCTAGAGTGAAATTTATGCCCAAAAGTGGAACGGAGCAAAATGTGTTCAAAATGCTCCGGCCCCTGCCTTTAGCATCGGTGGACCGAAAATAGTTCATAAAAAGTTAACTATGCAGTGCAAACTAATGAAACTTTCTGGGAATACTCTCTAGATGTTGTTGGATGTAGGTAAATATGTCATTTTTCAAAATCAACTTTTTTTTGCAGAAACCTTTTATGGGCAGTGTCCCCCTTTAGGAAATGCATATATTAAGTCACACCGTTGTGTAAGACGCACCGATGGAAATTTGGGGAAAAGAAGCCGTGGCTCATACAATGAGAGTCGTGGTAATGAAGCTACAAGCCCGTACCCACACCGACCGCCCTTGCGCAGGTGGTGACCTGCGGCCACTTCTACGCCCACTACTCGGACCCCGCATACGAGGCGGCCGAACAGCACATGACCCTCGCCATCAATCACAACGGGGGCAAACACCTCAAGGTCGGTGGCTCCCCTCTCGCGGCGTCCATCGATTTCCACTTCGGAAAGCGTGTTCCTCTCGCCCCGGTGCAACTGGCCCGTGGGGGTTAAAATAATTAAATGCGTAGCATTCACAGGGCCAGCTCTTTGCGATTTGGTGTTTGCGGCTCGTGGCCTCCACGGTGGCGTCACACCGATGACGTCGCGCGACACTGTGACGTTGCGTGACAGGATGTCGCCGCAGTCGTGGGATGCGACATCATGTCACACTGCAACGTCGTTTTGGCGCAAGTTGCTCGTGCTCCCGTAGTTCCGAAGAATCAGCCGTTCTTAACCTTGTTCGCACCCTTGCATTCCTGTGAACAAGCATTAAGAGCAGCTGCTGCTTCGGAACTATGCGAGGTCGAGACAGTCCACGCTGAAACAATGACCCGTCGGAACAATGTCACACATTCGCGTTTGCGCAAATGCGAGTAAGTCCACCAGCCACTACCAAGCGCATGACCCTCGCGGTCTCCACCATGTCCCTCGCAGCCCATCACGTCCGAGCTGAGGCTGGAGATGCTGGTGCTGGCTCCTTTCAAGGGGGCCTACTACCGGGCAAGGATCGAGTCCCTCGGGCAGAACAACAAGGCTTCGGTGCAGTGGCCACTTCCGTCCATTCAGTTTTCCTGGGGCCCCTGATTAAGTTTTGCATAGAACTGTGGTACCTGGAGCGCATCTCTGACGTGTGTGTCCCATTTCGCCCGTGCACCGAAAGTGGCCCCTACGCGGCGGCGTCGCCGAAGCCGGTGCGTTGTGCCGTGGGATGTCGCGATATTGGCGGTTAGGCCTAAAAGTTGTGAAAAAAACGCGAAAAAACAAGAGCGCTGCTCGTCGTCGTGGCATCCCAATTCCTGGCTGCCGAAGCCTCATTGGACAGCCAAGCTGGAGAATGACCCGCAGGAGAACAGGCGTCTGCTGCACCCAGCGGATCGTGGCAGGCGACAAAGTGACACTTTTACGATGTCGTCGGGCCGAAATCTAGGCACAGTCAAGGCCCTAAAACAGTCTGCAGGATCGGTGAAATTTTTTGTGGTACAGTTAAAATGGATCACCCAGGGCGAGAGGAAAGCAGGTGGAAACGTACAGATGTTTGCACACGTTTTCGCTTAATGAGGAGGAAAGCAGGCGGAAATGTTGAGACGTTTGCAGACGATCGACGCTTTCGGCACCTCGTATTGCAAATGCAGCCCATGAACCACGTGACTCCGATCGAGGAGTTGCAAAGTCTCTCAATACAGGCTTTCATGTAGCAACGTAGTCGGATAGCGCCATCTAGACACAAGGTTGCACACCAGCAATTTATCTGAACCCAAGAATGTGCGGCGCAGCGACAGTGGAGGGTCTGCGCGGCGGTAGTGTCAACCTTTACCGCTGCCGCTGTATTGCTGTTCTCTACATGCGTCACTTAAGAGCGACAATTTTCTTAAAATTGATTACTTTTCACCTAGAAAATTTGTAATACGGGTCATTTTCTGCAATTGCTTCGTTAAACAAAGACATTCGTTTAACAGGAATTCGTTGTGGTAGTCAGAGAAACAGGTTGAACGCATAGGAGATTGGCCAGGACTTCATTTTACTTCGTTAAACGGGTGCTTTCGTAGAAAAGGGGTAAGCAAACCAGTCAGAGACTCATTCCAGCACCGTACTGAGACCATGAGCCGAACCGTGACCGTTTGTTTGTCGACGGCCGGACGCAGGTCTTCTTCGTGGACTACGGCAACAGGCTGATCCTGGACGCGTCACTGCTGCGGGAGATCGACCCCGACACCCTCTTTGACGCCCTCATCACGCCTGCGCAGGTCTGTACACAGCGGACCACTTTGCTCCTCGCAGAAAACGCCGTTGCATTGTTGGGGAAGCGCCCCGCAACCGACGGACGCAAAGGCACGGGATTCGAACTCCTCCTCGTCCCGCCGATGCCGCTGCCCCCTGTGGCTGGAGCTCGTGGAAGCTCCCACGTTTGGAACCTTGGGCAGAGATTCTATTGCGGCGTCGACCAACGGAAAGAAAATGAAAGTAATTGTGCGTTTTAGACAGCGGGAAGTTAGACGAGCGGGCGTCTGGTTTTTTCGACGTAGATGAGAGCCAGTGCAGTACTACCACCACCAGCCCTGGGGTCCTTAACGCGCAGTACGCGACACACAACCGCACGCCAGTACGACACTCGTCCGGATTGAGACGGGCAGGGAGCGGAGGTTCTGCGGCACGAGCTTTAGCTCCATGTGTCGCAGAACCTGAGAGAAACCGAGAGAAGTAGGGTAACGTTCTAATCGCACGACGGAACGTTTTTAGTTGGTAGAGCTTAAGGCTCCTCGCGCTAGACGCCCGTGCATCCCTTCCCTCTGTGGAGCAGGCGTTCCAGTGCAAGCTGGCCGAGATCAAGCTCTCCGCGCTGGCCTGCAGCAAGGAGCAGTGGACCACCAGGGCCAAGGACGTCTTTGAGCGGCTCGTCAGCGGCAAGGAGCTGGTCGCACGGGTGAGAGAGGCCATTTCGTTTCTGCGCTCATGGGCTCGATTTCTTTGCAGCTGGAGCGTTCGTGCCTGTGGGTGTGATGGAACTGTAACAAAATCTTGCTCTAGTCTGCTGACGAGGTGAAAACGGCAGGCTCTGGCGCAAGTTTCCTAGCCTCGACAATGTTTGGGCGCCTTGTGCTACCAAAGCCTGGCAGGAGGCATAGAGCACATGCTCGAGGCCGGGCTTTCCAACAACACGCCCTGCCCTTCTTATTCTGTCAGTGTCTCTCAGCATTTCACCGATGAAATCCACAGTATTGGGCTTTCTAACTTGGTAATTTGAAGAAACATTCTTCTTTCTTGTAATACTAGTTATATAAAGATGCCATTTATGATTGTAGCACAAACATGTTTTTTGGCCCTTTTCCACCCAAGACCAGCTCAGAATGGAACCACCTTCCCCCCCCCCCTGCATCGCCTTCATTTGAAGACGTTTTATCCTTCAAGTCTGCCCTAACCGCCTTTTATTTTCTGCTTTTTGGGACATTGTATTTTTGATTGTACATTTTACGATAACACTTTGCTCCCATCCTCTCTGGGACACTCCCTGGGTCCCAAGGGTATTAAAATAAATAGTCTTGTGCGAATAGTGGATTTTGAGTTCGAAGCGAATTCGAAGCGAATAGTGATTTTGGCCGAATATTTTCGATTCGAATATCGAATAGTTTTTCCACGTCTTTCACTACCATTGCATAATGCTTAGACGAAAACCCAGCTAAACTTGTGAAGGTTGTTCCACTTGTTCATTTATAAGCTAAGTTTAATCTATCTATATTTATGAACTGTGACCTCAGAAGGTCTGATGTCTTGGGATGGCAAGTAAATGACGGATTTGACATAAAATGAATCCTACAGAGATGGCTAACTATACCCAATTGAGTGAATTTACGAATCTTGCTATATAAAATATTCTTTCTTTAATCTCAGTGTCAAAAAAGAAGAATCGCGCATGATGAATGCAGGTTGTAAGAGCATCTCTGCCTAACATAGTATACTCTTGCATAACAGTCAGTTTAATTTTGAAACTTTTACTACAATGTAGATATACACATTCACAAAGTTTTCATTTATTTTCATATACAGCCGGCACGCGTGCACCATCCCGCTTTGAATGCTATGCTTTTCTTCCAAGCACGCAATTGCGATATTCATACTTTTCCAAGTGTTTATCGCGGCGGGTTACCCCGTTGAGTGCGCTTCTTACCTGAGCACCGATGTAATGCAGAGAAGCAACACCCGCGGAGCTCGCTTTCGCGGGTATTGCTTCTCCGCAGTGCACCGGTGCTCGGTAAGAAGCGCACTCAACGGGACTAACCCGCCGCAATCATCACTTCGAAAAACGCGAATAGTGCAGTTCTTCTCGAAGCGAATATCGAATAGTGAATTATTCGAAACTACTATTCGAAATTTCGAATATTCGCACAGCCCTAAAAATAAATATAGTAATACTAAACCCGAAAGACGGGAAAACTGTGTGCATGACCTTGCCGACCTGGAGCCTCATTTTCTGCCTATTAGAGCGTTTCTGTAAGTAGCACTGTCAAGGTTCCCAGATAAACTTCTTAAATTTTGTCATTGGAAGCAGTGCTGCTGCAAATAAGAGTGAAAAAAAATTAAAAAGTAATCAAGGTTGTTTTTATAATTATTTTTCAGTAGGGTTGTGCGAATAGTGGTTCGAATAGAATAGCGCTGCGTCATCCATAGCCTTACCATTGCAAGGGAAATCCAAGACTGCACATTCTTTTAACAGTGCAGTTAGGATGACGATGGGCAATTCGATCTGAACCACTCTTCACACACCCCTGTTTTGAGTGGACGTAGTAATACCCTTGACATGGCGTCTAAATTACAGTAAACAACTTAATTTTTGCAGATTCAGAAATATTCCGAAGGAAAGGTCCCACAACTATGTTACCCTATGGTAACTAATACATGGCATACCACTCCCAATCACGAAATTTTGTACCTGCAAAATATTCCTGAAATTCCCACTCCGCCACATTCGCCAAATATCGAGCCCGCGCAAATAAAGTTGTTTGCAGTACTTTAAAACAATGTGACCCCTAGGTCTCAATTGTAGATGACATTTCCATTGGTCCATCCTTTTTGGCGGGTCCTCGGGGATTTACGAAAGGGTAGACGCATCCAGCAACTTTCTCCACGGTGGCTCCTCCGAATCAACTTTGATCCGTCAAAGTTCTCCGAAGCTGATCCGATTGAGTCGACTCCCGACATCGACAGTGCACCACCATTGCTTCAATTTGTCCCTGGAGGAAACTTTCCAGTAGCTCTGGCAAAAAGGCTCCAGACTAAGTAACTTGAGGACCATGGTACTAGTACTTCCTTTTTGGCTCATTTCGGCACTTGTTCGATACGCGACACGGATATCTCGAGGAACGCCGGCGGACGCAGCGGAGTGCCAGGTGCCGAGACGGGGCGTCTGCGGTGTCTCCGCAGGTGTACTCCGTGGTGGACGAGAGTGGTGAGGGTGCACCTCCTGGTGAGGGACGGACACCGCCACGTCAACGTCAACGAGGAGCTGGTGCGGCTGGGCATCGCTGGACCGCTGCGAGGAGAGCTTCCTCTCCAAGGTGGGAGGGGGAGATCCTCTCTTTCTACTCTCACCCTCGCCGGAACCCTGGCGTTTTTGTTTTTTCTTGCTGCTTCATGTACTTTAACGTGCTGTTTACGAAACAAGCCTGCGTTTGACCACACCGGGTGTGGGCACTGCATGTGTGCGGAAACCAGATTCACGCGAAGTGAAGCATCTCTGCACACGCACCTGTTCGTCCAATTTCAAGAAAGCCCCACCTGGCTTGACTGGAGGCCAAGGAACTCTCGCCGGTTTTGGCATCGGTATATTGAAGCAGTGCGGAAGTGAGCCTCGTCAACAACAAGGAACACACATTCTTTGTCCTTGACGAGGCTCGACAAGGCAGGCACACACTCATAGTTAGGCATTAATGGACGGCTCAGATCTGGTAAAATAGGGCATAGACTGTAAGAAGACTTTACTTGGGAGCATAGATGACTGAGGAAATATGGGGACAACCCTCAGGGAGCCCAGTTTGAAAACCTATGGGAAAAATAATTGACCCTTTTCGAAACTCGGTCTGGCAACATTGATCACTATCGTCGTCTCAGTACAGTGGCATCTGTGCCAAAGTAATGGCGGCCTTGTTGAGGTTGATGAAGGAGGAAGTTTAGCATACTACCAAGTGGAGAATGTTCAAGGCCCGCATGTTTGAGACTTTGATGCGACACAACGCACGAATTGGGTACAACAGCTGCCTAGGTGCTTATTTTGGAGTGGTCTAATCGACCTTCTGGCACAAGTCTGGCTTTAAAACTTTTAGATGGCGGAAATCTAATCAAGGGGCTTAGCCGCTTTGCACTAATTGGTTCTTGCGTTCGCACCGTCAAAACCGAAAGAACGGCGAGGTGATCGAAGAACCAATTCTCATCTGCCATTGATGCGCGGGAGCAACGGGAGTGGTCCGTCGAAAGTGAAACTGCTTTTCGGACGAACCGGATGGCACCGAATTTCGAAGGGGCCTATCGCCGGACGACGATTTCGCCCGTACTGCGCCCTTGTTCTTCCTTGGTGCAGAAAAACCACCAGCTGCGCGAGCGCGTGGAGTCGTACCACCAGTCGGTGACAGACTCGACGGAGGCTGTGCAGGACGGCTGCGAAGAGGTGGACACGTGCCGGCTCAACTTCGGCCCGCCCCAGATGTCGGCGCGCAAGGTGAGGCCCCCCGCCCGTCGTTGTGAGGCTTCCCAGCCGACCGACGTACACGAGAGATGGCACAGGTTCCAACGCCAGATTACACCTTTGTAGGAACATATTGGGAACTTTTTGCGCAATACGTTTCGATTACAGTTGCCAACAGCATGGGGTCCGAGGGTACAAAACGCGACTTTTGTTTCGCCTTTTGCACCCATGGACCTTCTGAGAAAAGATGCCGTCTCACCTTGGAAAAATAAAAGATTCATTGATTCTCTTCTTCCTTCCTTTCTTTCTTTCTTTCTTCTTAATGAAATTAGAGTAAAAACGCAAACGAGCTGGTGCACATCTATCATGAGAAGCTTTGAGACCAGGAACAGAAGGGGCAAGGACAACACCATCTCATAACCAGCACAGAAATGATTTAATTAAGGACAAGCTTCTTCCTTGTTCCCTAAAACACATCCCCACATTATCTGCAGTTCTACATCGTGAAAGTCTTAAGCATTTGAATGCTTAAGACTTTCACGATGTAGGACTGCAGATGATGTGGGTGTCTGCTTGTGTGTGTCCCTTTGCTAATAAAATGCCGATTCATCCACTCCAGGTGAGGCTGAATGGATTCCACAGTCCGCTGGAAGTCCGGCTGTCTGGAATGACCAGGGTCTGTTCTCAAAGGTGAGGCACCTTCTTTATTGTCTCACGCCAGTTCTTGGCTTTAATACTCGGTTTTGGACCAGGTTCTACCAGTCTAATGGTCCCTGCTCGAGCACTTTGTTTATTTCTCGTTTGCACATCACACTCTTGCTTTGATGACTCTTTTGTCAGATAGATTTTGTGGGCACCAAAGGCAAGTATTTAATTGGCTTTGGCCAGATCTCGCCATTGTTTCCTAGTTGCATCAAGTTTGAGAGGTTCGATTTTCAAAGGCTGTGGACCGGGTCTTCTCAAGCTCTATGATCCAGACTCTGCACCCTTCGGCATTGCTACATATAAGCAGTACAGAGGCTTATAGACATTTTTAATGAGATAGAACACCCTGTCGAGAACTGCAGGGCGTGTCTTTCAAATGCCCGGGTCCAAGGTAGGAAGCTCTCTCTCCGGGTGTGTTTGGCTCATAGCTGTGCATTGATACACGCTTCAAATATGTTGCAAAATGTCTCAAACTGAGAAACTTGGGACGATCGAGAGATTTGGGCGCCCAAGGAACCGTCGAGGATTTTCTGAGAAAACTTCCAGGTTCCTGGGAACCCGTGCTGTAAACGATTAAATTTTTGCTGCAGCCTTGTTTTCGCAAATTTCTTGTTGTGATTTTCTTCCATTAGAGTTTTCTTTTTCTTTTTTTTAATGGGCACTTTGGTAGTTGAGTTGTGTTTCTTTTTCCGAAGAAACGGTACAAAGAAAATATCAATGTGCGCGGGTCTTTTTATTATCTAACGGAAGCACACACAACGCTTGCAAGCCGTTTAGATTCATGTCCAGCAATGGCACAAGTGCCTGGAAAAAACCCATGCAACCGTCAAACTTAGAAAAAAAATAAAAAAATAAAAGCTAGAAAATCTTATGTTGCGAAATATTGGTAGCACGAATGCACGACCTCACGGCAATGAACCCCCCCCCTCCAACTCTGCAGGGGCGTGCGAGTGGAGCGCACGAGCGTCAACTCGGTGCTGCTGGAGTCTGAGCCTCAGAGGCCCCACCCCCGGATGCTGGTGGCCTGCCACGTGGGGCAGAGCGCCACCAGCGACCACGTGACCCTGCGCAGCACCACCCTGCTGCCGGCCATCCCGGGGCTGCACTGCCTCATGCCCCTCCTCTTTGCACCCCACGTGGAGTTCAGGTACGCCCTCCCCCCCCCCCCCCCCGGCGTTCCTCAGGGGACGTCGGCACCGAAACGCACACCGCACTCCCAAAAGACTATTTCTTTTTTTTATGCAGAATGTGTTTTCTGGGTCGTTTTCTGTGAGAAAATTGTCGCGAACAAGCGTCGTAAGGAGCGTCATAGATGCGTGACACGCTGGGAGCGTTGCACACATAAGGGCATATATAAAGATCATATATAAACTTGGAGCGCTGGCAGGGCTCGAAATAGTTCTAGCGACCATTTCTTATAGAGGATGCTACTGTGCCTGCATCTTCAGCTGGTGTGTTAACATCCTATTCTGTCCACGCATCGAAAGCGGTCCCCAAAGTGACAACAAATAACGTGAGTCGGGGCGTCACGCTGTCGGATGTAGCAATCCCGGCGGTTGCACGTGGAAGTCCCGGCAAAAGGTGCAAGAGAGAACGCGAGCTCCGCCGTCGTCACGGCGTCCCGACCCTCGGCTGCCAAAGCTTCCACGAACCTTCGAGATACAGGGCAGAGTGGGCGTGTGCCACGCGAATGGCAGACGCCCATGCGGAGGATCGCTTTTAGGATGCATTCCAGGCACCCCAAGAGTGCCTGGATCTGATCTCGCAAATCCCCGTTCAGGACGGACCCGGAGAAGACCGAGTACATTGGAGCCCTCTGCGGTCTGGGCTTCGAAGACCACTCGAGCCTCGCGCTCTACGCGGATCACGACATGGAGCTCACCTTTGACACCACCTTCACCCAGGACGACCTCTTCCTGGGTACGTGCGCTGTCCCCCAGGGGGCGCCGCCTTACTGGGGCCCTGTGCAGAGAATCCTAGGTGTAAGAGAGCGAGCAACTCAAATCGAGGGGAGCGTTTGCGATTTAATGGTGGACGCCTTCTTCGCAGATCGATTGCTTGAGTGTGTGTGCGTCGCGTTGTTGCGGAGTAGGGAGGAAAGCGGACGGAGAGGCAGACACGCTGGCAGACGATCGGCTCTTTTGGGCTGCTCTTCGCGGCTCGTGTTGCAAATTCGGCTTCGAACCGAGGGACCCCAATAAAGCAGTTAGAAACACTCTGTAATTTAGGCACACTACTCTTGTGTGAATTGTCTCTTCAGGGGAAAAGCGACAGAATTTGTATGTCGAGAATAACAATTTTTTTAATGCGAATAGCATTCTTTGGATACTTCACGCACTTTTCGTCTATGTATCTATCTATCTATCTATCTGGCTATCTAACCTCTTACGCCCGCGAGTCGATAAATAAATAAAAAAGACCGGCGCCGGCTGGGATTCGAACCGTTGACCCTTTGATCAGCAGGCAGACGCGCTAACCACACGAGCTATGAAGGCAGTCATTCAACGCACTCTAAACGGTTGTTTATATCTTTACCATAGGACGCGCTTTACAGCGCTGTCACAGCTACCGGTGCGCGCGCGTTGCCATGCACACTGAGCGCTCATCTCCGCTCTCGTGAGGCTGAGCACGGCCGCTGGCTCACCTCTCCCCGCTCGGGAGAGGGTGATGTAGCGGCCGTGCTCAGCCTCACGAGAGCGGAATGAGCCCTCGTGCATGGAACTGCGGCGCACCGTAGCTGTGACAGCGCTCAAGCGCGATCCTATGGTAAAGATATAAACAACCGTTTAGAGTACCGTTGGTTGAGACTAGCTGAGACGCCAGAAAGTCTGGTCGGTACCATTTTGAGTGTTTATGTGTATGGCGCGTGCTTTGCTCGCCTTCCTAAGTGACACAAACGCACGTGCTGGGCTGCGGAGATCGTGCGCAGGGCTGTGAAAGTGTCAACAAATTTAGAATCGCCTCAAGAGTGGGCTGGCGTATCTAGAGTGTGCCGGCCACCTACGACGCGCATAACTCCGCACCGTTTGATGCTATTCGCATTAACGTAGATAATCATTCCCAAAGGATGGGTTCTGCTGATTTTCTCTTTAGAACCTAGGATGCTTTATAACAAGTTACTAAAGCATAAAAGGAGTATGACGCTCAATAACGGAAGTTAAAATTTCACAAATTAAAGTGTCATATAAGAGTTGCTTCCTGTCGCAGATTATTGATTGGCCCCAAAAGCGTTCTTCATTGTAGTGTAGTGGAGTAGTAATTTGAGCTAGTTGGTGATTCGACATGATAAAACAGAACACGGAGGGAGAAAAAGGACTAGGTAGAATGAAAGAGCTTTGACTTTAGAGTGATATTTTTTGGAAGAGGAGAAAAAAGAAGCTTCAGCAATTAACCCGACGTGATGACCTGTACCTACAAAAGTCCAGTATATGCATTGGGTCATGTGTGGCCCCTACTCTTGGCGACATATTCTTGTCAAAGGTTGATCAAAGTATTCACGTCTCCCTTAGCTCACTGCCAGTACAAGAAGTGTTTCGTAATGTTGACGACTTTTTATTGTGTACGAGAAAGGAGGCGGAGAGTAATGTTGTAAACCATGTTTTGGAAACCTTTGATAGGTGCGGTTCAGGTCTGAGGTTTACGTTCGAGCAAGCCAAGGATGGGACCCTGCAATTTTTGGATCTCTTGTTATCAGCCGAAGCCAATCACCTATGCTGGTCCTTCTCTCCCCGGTCAAAGATAGGCATACTGCCTTCACATATCCTCCCATTCTAAGCTTGTCAAAGGGGGCGTAGCCATCTTCATTCTAGGCTCGGCCCTGGCAAAGTCCTGTTACCATGCTTATATGAAAAGTTGGTAGATCTCAGCTTGAATGTCCTGAGGCATCTGGTTTTCCTCAGGCAGGCCTCTATGGAGGTTATGGGGTTCTTGTTGAAAAGTGTTAAGGGGATAGCAGCACCAGACAAAACATACAAAAAAAGGCGCCTGGTGGTAGTCCCGTACCGCATAAACTGTCCCACAATTCGGAAAAAGTACTGTCGAAACCGATTATAACGAATCAACAGGAATCTGAAATCGCTTCGCTGATATCCGCTTCTTCGTTATATCTAAACTCCATAAAGGTTACACGCAAAAAAAAAACCGGATAACATGAGCCGTCACGGGCATGTGTTTATCGTGCCTGCAGAAAGTGGTCGAGGCTTCTCTGCATGCACTCTCTGCTAGATCGGAGCCGCTTCTCCCCAACTGCGGGAAGCTCTCGATCGAGAGAAGATCCTGTGATCTACGTACAGACCATGTCAGCAGTTCAGTCAACAGCTGCGACGGCCGCCACGGAGGACGCCGGCAGTGGACGGCATTCTTTTATTAATGCAAAAGCATGAACTGTCCCATGGAGCAAACCGGCGTTATCAGCTTTTGAAGCCGTGCGCCAACTGGCACCTAAATTCCTCTGTCCCAGTGGAGTGAAGCCTGTAGTGTGTGGCAGCGATTTGGTGAATAAGCTTTCATTGGCTGGCGTGCATCATAGTTTCAAGGAACGCCACCCTGCCGCTGCGGGTCCGCGCCGGTAGCGCGCCAATAAAAGGAACACTGGTCATAGACGACAGCAGCTCGGCAGCATGTCTGTTCCTCTTCGGCGTTGAGCGAATAGTGGCGGCGCCTCAAACATCTACAGAGTACGTCAGCGACCGCAACCTCGACAGTAGCGAAACCTGCCCGTCCACGCAAGTACACTGCAGACAGACTAAGAGAGCGGAGTAATGCAGCACAACTGAGCGAGGAGGCAGGCAGCGAAGTCCACCATCGTTGTCAAGTCTCTGAATACACGGTGGGCGGAACGATTAGGTGGCGCAACGCGCCAGGAGACAGAACAAAGCCTTTCGAAAGCGTGAGGCGCAAGCGGATCGCGATTCAATACGCTCTCGGGCAGCAAGAGGACGAGGCCCTTCGACAACGCGAGGCAGAAGCAATACGTCGCAGGCGGCATGCCTTCGCATTCACAACTCGTAAGAAGTGCTTAGGTGTCCTCAGACTTTTTTATTTGCACTTCGTGTAAAATGGCAGCAAGCTTTGTGTTTCAAGGAGATTGCCTTCGACTTCCCCGTCGAGGTGCCAGCGGAGTCGGGACTCGCCATCGAATCGGTACTTGAGCGGAAGCTCGACTTTTGCGCAGAGAGCGACCGCACGGAACTAGCGACACTGACACGGAAGACAAAGCTAACAAAGAAGCGCGCACGGCACCAAGTTCGCACTCAAGTTCGTGTCTCGTCAGTGTAGAGCCTAGGTTTAAAGGAACCATGAAATGACCTTTTTAGTTTTACCAAATAACTTTTGCATTAAACCTACAATGTTCACTGAATGCCATACAGGCGTCCATTTTCCTTTTGGTTTATTAACTCCTACACGAAAAATTATTGAAATATTGAGTTTTTCTTTCTCTCTATGTCACCGCAAAACAAGCTGCGGCGTAATTTTGACGGTCGTGACGTGCACTGGCACCGGGACCGGAAGTTCTCTCGGCAATAAGAGAATGGGAGCATTAGCAGTGAGTTGGCGGTGTGCCGGTAGGTTTTACCACAGGGTTTTACTGCGCTGATGGCGCCGATGCCACCAACCCCCGTTCCAAGCGAAAGGGCATTTTCTGCTGCAGAAGTAATTGTCTCTGCAAAAAGGGAGCACTTACGTACTGGACATGTGGAACAATTAATTTTTTTGCACAATAATTTGCATTAATTGCACTAGCAGCTGCTATTTAACTCGCTGGCTAGTCGAGGGCAATATTAATTATTTTCTTAAAAAAAAGACACTGTCAGTTGTTTGTGTGACAACATTGCAAGTTACATTTTTACATGTTATCTACAAATGTGAAGTTTTGTAGTCTCCATTTTGTCAATTTGTATAACTTATCAGTTGCAACTTTTGCCTGCCTTCATGTACAGTTGACAGGCGATTACTAGTCAAGGTACAATAGCTGTGTTACCAGTTGGATTGTTTTTATGCTGCCTAGTCAGGTAGTTTAATTTACTTTAATTTGTTAACATCATTTTCGGTTTTGAAGGTAATAAAAAAGTATTTGCATATTTTCTTTTGTTATTTCTTAATGGTCAACATGTATTCTAAACATATTCAATATTTAAAGCTATTTTTTTCTAATATTCGTATTTGAATCGTATTCGAAAATTTCGATATTCGCACACCGATAGAACCAGAAAAACAGCGCCAGCTGCCTTGAAGGTGGACGGGTGCACTGAGGAACACTCTGACCGTATGTTTAATCCAACAAACCTTGGTTATGAACAAAAGCGGCAGCTTTACCGAGTAAACAAAAAATTAAATGGAGTTTGCCGATAATTTCATCCGGGCATCAGTTCTCATACTGCTCCAGGCATCGCAAGGACACTGGCACCGCCGCTGCACTCCATTTTGTTTCGAAGCAGCCGTAGGATGTCTTGTGTCTCAGCAGTCGTCGGCATTTCCCGAGGTGCCTCTCCAACGTCGATTCTTGTTTACCCTGGCCGCACGCAAAGTCTGCGATTGCAGCATTTGTGGCAGGAGCAACAACGGGAACGTCCGCATAGACAAGCGTGAACGAATCGAAGTTATCCTCGGTGGCTTCGTCAACATGTTTTTACACACTCCTGTAGAAACCGTTGCAGCTCTGGGAATCTTGGCGAGCATGCTCGCGAGAACATCCGACGTGCGCAAAGCAGTTGGTGATTTTTCATCTTCGCGTTGCAGGCGCGCTTTCTCTTCCATGAGAAACTTTTCGAACCCGTCTAGCATGCCTTGCTTGTTCTGCGAAATGATGGACAGCGTCGAACAGCCGATGCCAGAATGTTGAATTCTTCGGCAATTCTGGACTTGGACCGGCCACATTTCTCAACCTCGCAGAAGTGGCTTTCGGTAAACACTCCCACTCTCCCCTACTGCGTGCGGGTGTATGCCACACGCACGCATGTCACAGGGGCTCCCGAAGGGACGATCTCCTCTGGGCTCCATCGGCTCCATCGCTCCCTTGACCCGATTCCGACAGAGTCGGGCAGCGTCGGGCGTGGACGCTGCTCCCTGTCCGTGTTGGCGCACCGGAAGCGGCTCTCTGCGCACCCTGCCCTCCGTCACCCATTCGCTCCGTTTTCTTGTTTGCCGTTTGCCTCAATGGAGAAGGGGAAGGAACGCGAAGGCCTCTGTGTGCCTCCGTGTAGGCTTGCGTGCTTTCAGCATTTCGGCCTTCGTAATAAGTGTGGTCGGCCGCCGACAGACCTCGAATAATCTGGTTCAAAATGCATACATTTCGGTTGGGACCACATTGTACTTGATAAATGCGATAACTCGAAAAAGCGATTTCGTTATAACGAGGGATTACTGTACTTGGGAAATATCAAGATCGGACTATTTGAGACATCTTTGAGGCCTTTCAAATTAAAAAAGATAGAGTGACACTGCGAAGTGCGTGTGTTTAGCCGTAGTTTTCTTCTTTCTTTCTATGCTTCGTTTCAGCTTGGGTCGCAACGCAGCCGATGATACGAGCGCGCGCATGTGGCCCTGAACAGTGCTTGCACTGCACAGCGCGTGCTTGGCAGGGACACTGAAAGCCCGGAGCTGCGCTTTTAGCATCGGCTGCGTCTGGACCCAAGCTGAAACGAGTATAGGACATCTTCTTCCCTTTCTTTTCTCAGTCCAGATCAATCATACCTAGCCAATATTATCTTCGTTTTCTTTTTCTTTTTTCCTTTGCTTTCATGTGGGGTTAATTGCTGAAGCTTCTTTTTCTCCTCTTTCAAAATAATTCAGTTGGGAGTCCGCGCTCTTTCGTTCTACCTGTCGTTTCTTTTCCTCCGTGTTCTGTGTGCTGTTTTATTAGATTGATTGTAGTGTTTTTGGGGGGTTTTTTGTATCACAGTTTTTTAAAGAACATTTTAGCAAGGGTCTTCCGGGTTTCTTATTTGTATACTATTTATTTATTTATTTGCAGCTGGAAACACTGAGCCCTCTGCGTAGGTTATCCTCAAGCCTGTAGATAACCTGCGGGTGTATGTGGCTTTGCCCATCCGACGACGAATGTTGAGCGACTGTTTCTTCTGCAGGTGAATCGAGTGCGGATGATGATCAACCTCGTTCTCAAGGCCGACCCTGGCATGGCGGTGATCAGCTGGTCTGGTTCCGGATTGGCCAGAGTCCAAGCGAGGGCACGAGAATTTCTTTTTGAGTGAGCCTGGTTTTTTTGTTTTTTTCTTGCCTTCGGGACTTGCCTTGTCAGTTCTATACAGCTGCATTGCAACTTTTCTTTATTTCTGAGGATTGATGGCAGGTGTAGCTTGGACCAGGTGTAGCAAAAGCTCGTGCTGCACCTAATCCCGACCCCTGCCCGTTTCGACATGCATGAGCATCATACCAACATGCGCTCATGCATCTCATTAAAGACCCCAGGCTAGCAGCTGTACTGCACTGGCTGAATTGCTCGTCTACAGGGGGTAACAATGTTGCCATACTCTGGCAGAATACCGTGAAATTCTGTAAGAACGCTTACCCAGAATGAAGAGATAAATGGTGAAAAACATGGCGTAGGCTATCTTTGAAAACGCCAGAGCAAGACTTTATCAAAATTAATGATAAACGCTGGGATACCCGTTACAAACCACGTGACGTGAGAACTAAGATCGCGGATGCGGCAGATTCGCATTTCACGGTGTGAAGGACCCGCGGAAACCCGCCAAGAATTCTCATTTCATGGGAACGGTAACTCCAGATCACAGACGCAACAAATTCAAGTTTCCTGGTGCAACAAACACGTGGGAAGCCACTACAAACTTGCATGTCACGGAAACAAATACCACAGATCGCAGGCGCAGCAGAATCGCAGGAACAACTCGCGTGTTAGGGGAATCGATATCGCACATGCAGATCACAGACAAAAACGCAGGAGTCCGCTACAAACTCGCATGTCACGTAAACGGATATCGCAGACGCAGTAGATTCGAATTTCACAATGCAATATGTATACATGCCGGAACAACTCGCGTGTTACAGGAGCAAATATTGCACGCGCAGATCGCGGAGAAAAATGTGGAAACCCGCCATGAACTCGCTTGTCAGATGTACCGGTACCACAGATCACGCGGTTCATGCAATTCCCGTCCGGACGTCGCACGACGTCCAACTGGAATCGGGGGCTTGGTCGATTTTTTGGAATTTTTATGTCGCGGATATTTAGCCAGAAAAACAGGATGGGCGGTCTTTCAGGGGAGGGTGTTCTTACCGAATTTTACAATGAACTCCCGCTGTCTAAGCAATGAACAACTAATTTTTGTTGTATTTTGTTTTCCAACTTTTTTTTTTTTAACACAGGATGTGTTTCTATGCCTGGAGTGTCACGAAATGTAACGTAAACATGACAGCATTGCCAGTTATTTTTACAAATGACTGCCCCGCTAAAGTTAAGGATTGGGAGAACCATTCTGCTTGACAGTTTAATTTCAACTCAAACCCCGTGCACATTTGTATCGTGTCTAAGCCCTCTTTGTCCTCTTCCTTCTCCGAGATGACCCTCATGCGGGGATCAAACCATTAACCTATCACTCTGTAGTCTGACGCCATTAAAGGATGCCCACCCACGCAAATCCGACTTCATTATTTTTTATTTTTTTTTTAGGTTGATAATGAAGAAGCTAGAACCGAGGGAGCCGCGGGTGTTCCCCGGAGGTACCAGTGGAACCTGATCAGGGACGACTGTCGCCTGCGCCCCACTGTAAGCGGCGAAGAGGACCTGCCGGCTACGGTGCTTCCGCTGCACGACGGCATCTGCCTGGAGCCGTCTTCCGACATGCTGCGCACCGTGCACGAGAGGCTGCAGGAGCTGCACATGCAGGCCAGCAGGTACGGGTCCTGCATCGTCGTTGTCATCATTGGGGCCAGTCGGGCAATACCTCCCGGAAGACAAGGCCTGACGTCGTCGTTAGTCGATCCCTGATTCGCATCAAGTGGCAGATGCATCCGTCCTGGCATCGTCACGTGCTAGCGTTGTGAGACACTGCGAGACGTGCTGGTGGCGCTGCGTGGCATTTAGGGGGAAGGTAAAGGCTAATGGTGGACCGAATCTGCCGAACTTTTGATTCGGCAAAGTTTGACACACGCCAGACTTTTGAAGCAAAGTTCGGCAAGAAATTGGCAAACATTTGCGCACGCGCGAGAACGCGACAGGGCCATGGATTGCACGCAATGTAGTACTACCAGCGGTTACGGCGAGGTACGGTGTAGGCGATATGGTAACTGTGCGTTTGTTAGCCTTGGTGAGTGTGGTTCTCTTCAACATGTTCTGCCTCTAGAACAGAAGGTCGACCAGGAATTGACGCAGTCCACTGCGCAAGTGGCAAATGATGCGGTACATTCTGAATAACGTGATTTTCATTTGATGTTTCCAGTGATGCAACGAGGTAGTTGCAACGTTGACCGACAAGTACATTAAAGCACTCCTCACAATTATAGCAATCCTCTTTTGGCTCACAAATAGTTTGTGCTGAAACAAAGTAATAATTGCCTATTAATTAGCGTTATTTCGCGGTTTTCATCTATCCGCATAAAACCAAAGAGAACTAACTATCATGCTCGACGTTGCACGTCCGACGTTTCTAACTCTTCCCGTCTTCCTAAACGCCTGCATGTGTCCTAAAATCAGAAACCGGCATTTTAAAGTTTAAAAACGAGACGTTGCAAATATGGGACGCACACTTTCATGCAAGGCTTGCGTCAAGTAACTCAGATCGAAAAACCTGCATATTGACAGTAATATTGTTATCTCATCTGGTGAAGGCTCAGCAGCCATTGCATTCATTTTCGCGCACGGAACGGTGACTTGCAGAAAAAGTAAGAACACAGTGTTACCGCCCTTATTTTAACTATGTACGCACTTGCAGGCTTGCGCTGATCAGGCCCCAAAACCGAAACTCGCGTATTGTGACTGCGCCGCTACTACCCAACCTCGTCGTCACACCACTTCTGCAAGAAGGCACTGTAAAATTGCCCGTAAACACGCAAAAATGACACCGATACAATTGCATTAAAAACAAAATCCTAAAAACTTTTTTCGGCCAAAAAATGAAATATTAACTTCGAAGTCTGTGAACAATGTATTTTTGCCAAATCTTTAGAAAAGTTCGGCAAAACCCAAGTTTTGCCGAACTTTTCTAAGATTCTGTGCGACCAACCGCCGGGTCCGCGACAGCCCGACACTCCGGCTTTTGTGAGGTCGTTTGTTGCCGCTGGGGGGCCGCCTTGTACGCACGGGTGGAATAGGATGCTAATTGCGCCAATCGGAGAAACGTACGAACGACTAACAAAGGAGGGCGCTTCTCTCCCAGCGACCGGACGTCGGAGAGGCAACTGGTCCGCTGTCCGGTGTGCGACGTCGCCTTCCTGAATCCCTTCGACATCCACCAGCACCTGCGGACCAAGACGCACAGGGACAAAGAGATGGAAATCCAGACGCTCTACGAGGAGTCCTTGCAGCGGAGGAGGACCGGCCCGTGATCCGCTCTTGGGGGGACAGTGTCTTCGTCATTCTGCTTTTCTTTAGGAGCCGACCAGTGCCACAGTTTGTTTTCCGCCCAGTTGGGCGTGTACCCGTCTCTGTTGTCGATCGTTCACCTTGTTTGTCAGGGTGCAGGAACCACCGGAAGGCTAGGAAAGGAGGAACCACCTTGCGGCACAGGCAGTGCCCCGTCGAGCGGAAATAAAGCGAGAGTTCTTTGGCGAGTTTAGCACGTCTGGTCTGTTTTCTCGCCTGGTGGCTCGAGCTGGAACCAGTTTGTGTCACTTCTTCCTGGGCTTTACTACAGCTGTGCAGTTCTTGAGCACGAGCGTAAGGCGATTTTGGGTGTAAGCGGTTGTTACTTTTACTCATGGCAAAATGCACTGATGAAAATTATAAACATTGGCCATGTGCAAATAGTGCATGTCGATAATTCATACTCTGATATTTCGTACTCCTGGTTAATTCAAACAAATTTGAAAATTTTTTGGTTGTCCCGCTATGTTTTTTATGTCTTCATAAGGCACTTAATTCGAACGGCGTTTTCGTGCAATTCATGATACTTTTTGTTCTCGCAGCCTCGTTGAGTGCGCTTCTTTCCGAGCACCGGTGCACTGCAGAGAGGCGACACCCGCGGAGCTTGCTTCCGCGGGTGTTGCTTCTCCGCACTGCACCGGTGCTTGGTGAGAAGCGCACTCAACAAGGCTGAAGCGGGCACACACGAACTATGAAAACAGGCACCACGCGAACATTCCCATGTAGCAACTTGCGCGGTTGCTGTGACGTGGCAGCATGGCATAGGTCCACGTCGTAGCGTCCGCGCGATTGGCTATGAAAACTGCCCTGCGATTCCTTCGTTTCGTCTCTCATGTGTGTCCTGCTTAATAGTCCGCATTGGGCAAGTTCTTGTCCTGATGAACAGACTTAATTTTGTTTGGAACTGTCATGGGCTGTCTAAACAGTCCACGATAAACAGGTTTTGAGGGATGAATAAACTTATGTCATACATTTCACAATTGTTTCATGTGTGGCATAGTGGGTCTGTGTTGAGGAAATCATCAAATATCTGCTTTGTATATATAGCCACCCATGCAACAAATTATAATTTGTTCCATGGATGGCTGATCCCCCCCTCCTCTTGTTGTTGCGCCACTGTTGGGAATACTATCGCATCCCGAAACCAGGGGCGGATCCAGAACTCCGTTTGGGGGGGGGAGGGGGGCGGGAAAATTTGTAAGGATACTATTCTCCCATCCTTTCTTGTGCACTGCGGGGTCCACCCATGTCAAATTGCCCTCCGAGGAGGGGGAGAGGGGGGTCGACTTTGTTTGGGGGGGAGGGTGCCGCACCCCCCCCCCCCCTTGGATCTGCCCCTGCCCAAAACTCAAACATCGCTCGCCCCTTATTTTTCATCATTCGAATATTCGCACAATCCTAATAAACATTGTTTTGAAGATGTTCACCGGGTATTGGGAGATACGCTCGATATCTGACAGAAAGTTTAATGACCTATCTTGGGGGTCTCAAACCCACGGCCCGCGACTCACTGGGACGCAGCCCGCAGGCAACCGGCTACGAGTCCCGGTTCCCATGTCTCGAGCGCTAGGAATGGCATGTGCCACAGTGATCTCATCTCGTCGATTCATTTTCGCTCGAAAAGTAGCTCTGCTCTCTTCACGTATTCACATAGTTTATACCTGTCTGTGTCTATTTGCTTTTTGTTTTGCTTTATTTTTTGCTTCCCAGCTTTTTGTTAGTACAACAATTCCGCTACAATAGCTGCAAGAGCGAGCTATTCGTTGAAGGATGCATCTCGGCTGCGCGAATTCTCGATCAGCAGGGGCAACTGCCAAAGGTAAAGCTACGAGCTCAGGGTTCTTGCCTTCAAAAAAATATCACAATGAAAAGATAAGTATTTGTTCAGAGTGTTGTAATAAAACTCGTCAAGAAAGCAAGAACTGCCAAATTAACTGATCGTTTTCTGAAGGCATGTTGAGCTTGGTTAATTCCTGAGTGAACTGAGCAATGGGAATGACTGTGTACTTGCTCTCTTGTTCTATTAAAAATGCCAGCACTTTGGCGGGATGTGTAATTTTAATTCTTATCACATCAGATCAGGGTCAAAAGTCATAAACCAATGAAGTCTAAAGATTATGCTGGAAAAACTGAGTTTACAAAAGGCTTAAAGCAAGAGCTCTCCTTTATTTAAAACCTTTCAACCCCCCACCCACACTTTTCCGGTGTAAGCTATCGGCCCCCACACTCGAATAAGTTTGAGACCACTGTTCTAATCCCCGCTTTCTCTCTCCCCCCCCCTTTTTTTCTGGGAATGAAGCATGCCAGGCATAGTTGGGTCCTTGTAGCTCATAACTCACGAGTTCCTCTGGTCTAGTCACGCTAAACATTGTCAATTTGTAAAATACAGAAAAATAATGAATTATAAATTATGACCAAAACAGTTGCACAAATTTATGCCTTCCCATATATTTGAACACCTTTGCGCGAAAGGGTTTGTCACGAATGGAAATTCGATTTTGATGCTTCAATTGAGTTGCCATATGAAGGATTATCAATGAACGACGCTGGGTCTAGGAGACTACACGACATACGCGCCCATACCGGACCGCAATTTTGAATAGCGCGCCGATTTCAGCGACACCGCTAGAGAGCCTGGTGGCCCTGGGGTAGTGTTTATAGGCGCCATTAAATTGCAAATTTTTTCTGTAGGTCTATGGGGCTACGGGCGGTTTTTCAACGTAACTCCGGTTATAAACAGCCCTGAAGATGCTTAAATATTTTACACAAAATAATAAAATAACACTTTTCTGCGCAGGGATGTATTTTATTTCTATTATTTATTTTATATCCTCGCAGTTGAACCCAGATTCAGCGATCTTGATATCGTGATGTCCATTTTATTCTAGTGGTCATCATGAAAATATGATACTTTTTGGCCATTTTATGCACATAGGGGCTTACCCATTTCACTAATAAATATTCCTCATCAACTGAAAACCGAAAATTCCCTTTTGTGGCTTCTGACGTCACGCACGAATACGACGACGGCGACACTGGGCGGCAAAAGCGCGCAACCCAGGTATTTCTGACGAGTGCTAACACTTTTTTGTGCGGAGCTCCCCGAAATCAGTCTATCTTTGGTAATTGGCCGCAAAGCGCAGCGAATTTCGGCTACCGCATCCCCGAGTGTACGTCTCCGAGAGCAAGCGGCACCTCGACATGGCCCTGAAAAGAATAAAAAAGGAACTGGAGGACCTGAAGCGAGACCCGCCAGCGCAGTGCTCGGCCGGTCCCGTGAACGACGACCTGTTTCACTGGCAAGCCACGATCATGGGACCGCCGGACAGCCCCTACCAGGGCGGCGTCTTCTTTCTGACGATCCACTTCCCGACGGACTACCCGTTCAAGCCACCCAAGGTGGCCTTCACGACGCGCATCTACCACCCGAACATCAACAGCAACGGCAGCATCTGCCTGGACATCCTGCGCTCGCAGTGGTCGCCGGCCCTAACCATCTCCAAGGTGCTGCTGTCCATCTGCTCGCTACTCTGCGACCCAAACCCGGACGACCCGCTCGTGCCGGAGATCGCGCGCTTCTACAAGACGGACCGCGACAAGTACAACGAACTCGCCCGCGAGTGGACACGCAAATACGCCATGTGACCCGCCGGCGGACGACGCTCACAGACTTGTACAAAGAGAGGCGAGGATGGTGGGAGTCCGTTAGGCCTAGCTCTTGGCGACGGTGTCTGCGCCCTCGCCCCCGTCGTCTGCCGCGAGCCGTGAGCCCGCCTCGGCCGATGAGCTCAGTAGGACTTTCCTCTTTTGTTTTTTTTCGTCCCCCGGCACCGCGACCGAAGACGCCTTTGTGACTCGCACGGTACCTCCACGTCCCTTTTAATCGCGGAAAATTGATACCCCCCTCCCCTTCCCCAAATGCTCGCTTTTCCGCTGTACTACGTCTTGGGGCAAAGTGCTTTGCTGGCTTCGTGTTTGGTTCGTCACTGCCGCCTTTTCCCAGTTCCCGGTCCTTCGTTTTCTTCTTCGAATTAGTGAGCAAAAGACAAAAACAAAGGGGGGTCGAAGAAAGAACCCCCCTCCCCAAGAAAAACTACTATCTTCTGGGTGTACGATCACGATATCTGTGAGGTTGGGTACAGACAGGGCGATTTAATGTAAAAATGCCCAAGAAAAGCGTTTTTTTTTTTTTATGTGCAGGGTAGGTTTAAATGCCCCTACAGACAGGGCGATTTAATGTAAAGATGCCCAAGAAAGGCGTTCTTTTTTTTTTATGCGCAGGGGAGGTTTAAATGCCCCCATGGGTAGACATTTTTTTTTCTCTCTCAACATTTGTTGTTTATGTGAACGGTGTTGTCAAGAAGACCTACCCATACAAAGCCTGCGTTTGACGTACAACTGGGCTCTTGAATCGGAAGCCAGTCGGGACGGAAAAGCGTAAATGAATGAAACGTCTAAAACAAGCAAAAGAAGAACACATATTTCTTCACTTCATCTACGTTTCCTTTCCCATCCTGCCTCTAGAAACATTTCGAGCTCTGTCATTTTAGTTGTGTACTGATCCCAGTGTTTTCTCTTTCGTTTATTTCCGAAGCAGCACAGTGTGACTTGCTCGAGTACGCTTGTCTTTCTCCCCCGCCCCTGTCTTCCCCTTTTCTCCAAAGAATTCAGAGGGCACGCTTCCCTACTCTCTTAATCCGACCGCCGATTTTTGAAATGCTCGATTAAAGTATTTTGTGTGTGAGGTGCACCATTGCGTGGGCTCTGTGCTGTCATCCGTGGTAGCACTGCGAAAAGCCGCCATTCTTTCTCTTCGCTGGTCACAAGTGCTGTGGGCAGAACCTGTGCAACCGTCGTCGCACACTTCAACTGCGCAGGCTTGGTTTGTGTGCAACGGACCCTTTTTAAAAAGTACATTGAGCAACATTGGCAGTCATTTCTTGGGCATGAAGCGTGCAATTGGATTAGAGTCCTCTCCAAACACTCGTTCCCGATAAGAGGCGAGCAGATTTACGCCGACGCAACCCTGGCGTCCAACATATGCCCAGAATGTGTGGCCTTGCGATGGTAAGCTGGTAATTGGTGCAGCAGCTACTGGATGTCGTGCACTTTTTCAAGGGGGTCTATTTGTGTTGCATTACAATGAGAGCAAATCACCCTGTGGGTTTCTACGTCGATGTTCGCTGACATACAACTGGTGACTTGCGTCTACTCCATTTCACTAAGTGTGAGTGTGGCAGAAGGTACAGGAGGGAGCTACGGTTTTCCAGAGTCTCTGCAAAGCATGTGCGCTCATGCGGCGCAAGTATCATGTTGGGAGCTTTGGCTTCGCTTGTGTACATGGTGAAACAAGCTGTCAAGAACTTTCCTTTTACGAGAAAAAATCCCCCACTTTTGGCGTCGTTCAATAATGTCGTTGGCAGCTCTGCAGCATACTGCAAGAATGCAGCTCGTATGACAAGAGTTGTAGTATTGTGTCGAATCGTAACGCACCGAAGGTTTAGTACTTGCTCTTTCTCGTGCGATTTGAAGTACTGTGGTGCCTCCATGGAAATATCTCGGACACACTTAGCAATCCCACGCTTAGCTGTTTTTTGTTTGTTTTATTTGGAAGGGCGTTGTTTCAATGCGATCATGAATGTAGAATATTTTTTTTTTATTTGTTGCCTCTTGCACTGCTTAGAAGACCTGCAGATGGTCGAAGTAAGCTGCCTGCAAATGTAGGAAGTATATCTGAACTTAAGCGGAACAGATGGTAGGAATGAGTTTGCAGAACGCACAACTTTCTGTAGAGCCTTTAGCAGAAAGCAAATTGGACATTGCGAATGTTTGTATACACAGAGGGGTCGATGCACCTTTGACATTTGGAGATGGGTTCAAGACTGTACTCGGCATAAACTATTTTCTGCTATGCTGTCAGCTTCACAGTGTGAAAGCCCCTCACTGCTACAAAGGCACATGGTCCGAGGCAAAGGAGGTGCCAAACAAAGCCACACGTTCGTGCAAGTAGCTTTCACACTGCTGGAGCACTGTCAAAGCTACGCTAACCTTGACAATGTAAACTGTCGATGCCGAGCATAAGGGGTCAATTTGGCTAGTGCAGTATGCCGTAACTTGGCTATTGTGCTATGCAGTGTGCATGGAATATTGCCCTCGATTGAGTGCAAGATTGAGCCTAGTTCTCAAGAGCTGTTCTCGAGCTATGATGCACTAAGGCACTGCAGATCTCCCAATCTTGCAAGCGCAGTCTGGCATCTGTGACACCTATGCTGTTTTCATTCAGGCCTCTTTACAGTCAGGTGTGCTTCTTAAGCACTGTGGTCTTGCACTAATGGTTGTGCCATGCTTGATCGTGATGGAAGAGAAAGAGCTGGAAGCGGCGCAATACATTTTCTGGCAGCCCACTTGAAGGCAGAGCTTGGCACCTAGCATGACTGCGTTGTACGAGGCCCAGAGAGGTTCGACCGGCTTTCTGGCTTCAAGACGAACTCCAGCATTGACCTGACAGGTTGATTGACCAATGACTACTCAGTAGCTACGTTCAATTTACTTACACCTGCACCAGTGCAGAAAAGTGTAAGGCAGTCTACTTCCGGTAGGTGTATTTAGATACAACCGGAAGTACACCGCCCTACACTTTTCTGCACCAGAGCAGGAGGTGCAACTAAATCGAACGCAGCTATACTCTGGTTCACCTTATGATGTACCGCAGGAAAGGCTACAAGCGCGAGCTCCTTGCTCTGGGGCACATCTCGGCGGCACAAGCTCTCGTGACTTAAAGGGATGCTGAACCGAAATCTGGATTCCACAAAACACGCTTTGCAACGGGATGCTACAAACACCAATTGAAACATCACTCATACAGCGATATCGCAAACGGATGACCGTATTTTTAAGAAAAGGAGGCGCATTTGACAGGTTTGTTGACGTCATGTTTCTCCGAGGAGAGGGAACGGCCTCGCGTTTTCTCCGCCCCGCCGCCTTGAGGAAGCGAAGAGAGGAGGAAACTAGGTATCTTGACGTCACGCGCCTCGTCGGCCTTGTTCAATCTCGACCTCTTTTTCTCAAAGTACGGCCATCCATTCGAGATATCGCCTTACAAGTAGTGTTGTAGGGATTGTAGCGTCCCGCCTACATCTCCTGCATTGTTTTTCTGAAATCCAAATTTCGGTTCACCATCCTTTAAGAGCAGCTGCCAACGCTATGGGCTCGTGCGTCTAGCCTTCGCTGCAGTACAACATAAGGTGAAACGAAGTATAGTGTCTCGTGCGATTTGTTAATATCTAGACGTCACAAGCAGTTTCAAGAAAGACTGCAATAAAAATTAATGCTGTACCTTATTGTACTGCTTTATAGGTTGAGAAAGAAAGCTACCTACCTAGCAATCCTGAATTTCGTGCAAAGAAAATTAATACTGAAAGCAGATTTCTCCTAACATTTGCAACACGAAAGCATGGGAACAATTAAAAATTGCACGTGATCGGAATAGTCGAGTGAAGATACTGGTAAATAGAAATCTATCCTGTACCAAAATTAGCACAGCTATGCACATTAGAACCTCATTAATGCTGTCGAACGACTAATCCGCGAAGACATTAGGGGAAATTTCATGGAGCTCCAAACTGCCAGCACTGCAGCCCGATCATCCTCAGTTGAGGCACAAAAATCAGTGATGTGGGATGCATCTAAGTTCACCGAGATGAGCCAAGAACACATTTATTTTTATACAAAATCAGAGTGAGCTCTATCGTCCACCAGCAAGTGAAGCAAAATTTGGTTTCAATGAACCAGCACTCTACAAGCCCAGGCACCAAAACAGCTGAGTAAACAACCACCTCACTTATTCAAGCATTCTCACGGTTGACTTTTTGGTTTCCAAGAAAATAGCAGCAATAAATGTGTTATACAACTCGCTGATGCCACACATCTAGTGCCGAGAGATAAACATACCACAGAGAGCACTCACTGTATTATAAAGTCGGCAATGGTTGTACAAAGCTACTGTAATCTATGAAGATAAATAAATAAATGTGCTCTCCAGAGCACACTGTGAAGGAAGTGCCAGATTGCATTAGGAGGCCAACAAAATAAAAAGCCAAAAGCAACGACACAAGAACAGGTCGCGGGTCAGTCTGTAGCATACACACATCTATTGCGACATTTTGAAGGAAGTGCCACAGATTACGTTAGGAGGCCAACAAAAAAAAAGCCAAATTCATTGACACAAAGACAGCTTACGGGTTAGACTGTGGCATCGACACTTCTATTGTAGGAGGGTTGCAACATTTTTTTTGCTTTCTGCTGGCAACCTCTTGTGCCTTACTACATGCACACTGAGCAATCATTCATCAACAATAAATAAATTAAGGTTGTTCATACTTGGTTGTCAACATCACCTACAAGATGGAAAAAAAACAAAAAAAGAACAAGCAACACAAGTTAACAACTTCAGGTGGTGATGCAACACAGTTCAAAGATTTGTTTGACATTAGGAAACAGAATGCGTAATTAATCTATGACCGATATCTAGTTGTAATTTCTTGTGCAACTGGCTGAATCAAATAAAGCCATTTCAATATTTTACTACTGACACTGAGGCTAGGAGGCTTCCAAGCCAGAGCTGGGTTTCGGAGCTAAGTTTGAGCAATGTATCATTCTAGTTTTTTAATTACTGGTTTGCAAACCAAAGACTGGTTAACTCCACACCTGCACTTTCGTTGCTGTTCTTACTGGCTCAGTTGAGAACAGTGGATGAGAGACAGAAGCCGCCCATCAAATGTTGCTGCACGCCAATGTTGCATCTACTAATCGATTATACAAAACGAGGTCGAACAAGCTACGAGTGAGAACATAAGTCAGCCATCCAGAACAATGTTGCAACAGGACACCGTCGAATCTTTCAGACGATGCCAATCTCAAGTGCATTGCCCACGACGCGGGTGAATGGAGCAGCAAGGTCTCGCATCAGTACAACGTCGAGCTCATCATGTTCTGCAGCGTCCCCGGAATGAGCTGCAGGAGTTCCGTCATCATCTCCAGCTCCTCCTTGACCAGCAGCGCGTGTTCAGGTGCCTTCTTGCAGTAGTTCTGCACAAACTCGTAGTTCTCTTTGGTCATCTCAAAGTTTGCAAACTGTTCCCTGGGATCCTGAGCTACCTTTTGGAGTGCAGCCTGCCCACGCAGATATGTGCCACCAGCGCTGGTCGTGCGAGGTCGTCTGCAAACTTGCCCGGATACTCGCCGTTGGAATCTTTCAGCGTGTCCAGGAAAGAAGTGTAGTGACGTATGGCCTTGTCGATGAGCGAGTTGATCTTCTTGACCGCGTGAGAGTTGGGCCTGACAGCCGCCGGAAGACTCGAGAACTTGACATCCATCATCTCGCTGTACGTCTCTCCAAGCTCGAACATGACCTGACGGCAGAGATGGAGGTAGAACTTGGGGTTCACTTCTTTTAAGATCTCTTCGAGCATGTCGATGCGCCGCTTGTGCATCTTGCAGCGCCGATCGGCCGCCGGCTCGAAGAACGCCAGCTCCTTGTACAGCTTGCTCATCTCCTGAACGATCTCGATGTAGTCCGTGGCGTGGTTCTTCAGCGTGTAATACTCCTTAGCCTCAGTCAACCATCGCTGACAGGTCAGGAAGACCGGTTTGGCACCCTCGAAGTCTGTCACCAGCTTGTCCGTGATTGTGGCTTCAAGGGCGGCTACCTCGGGCGATTTGATGAGCAGGTGGGGCTGTTTGCTGGGCGGCTGTTCCTCGTCCTTCTGGCCAGTGGCTTCTTCCCTCGAGGCAACCAAGAGCAGAAGACCATACTTGGCCCAGCACCGTGCCACATCAGCGGACCTGTGCTTCAGCGTCTCTTCTTTCTCCTCCTTGTGCTCGGGGGACGACTGATCGCGGTCTAACTCAGTCGCGTACTGTGCGAGCACGTAGCTCGCGCAAGCCAAGTGGTGTCTACCCGCCCCGAAGTCGCCCCTGACGATGAAGAATTGCGATAAGGTAGCCGCGTTGAGGGCCCAGTCAACGCTGTCCATGCCACCCATCGCCAGTTGCTTCTTCAGCGTGCTGTGGCAGTACATAGCCGCCTTTTCATTTTCTCCGAGCGACTCGTACACCTGAGCCAGGTAGTAGAGCGTGTGCGTGTGCGCGCGCTCGAGATCTTTGATGCCGGTCTCGCAGCCTGCCTGCCCCTCTGTAAGGAAGTAGTCGCTAAAGCCTCGCACCCTCGTCACGTCTTCCGCGCTCACCTTGGCGTAAATGCTCTCGGCTCGCTTGAGGTGCTCGCACGCTCGGTTCGGGTCGGACCGGCCCGTGGCTATGACCCCGAGTTGGTTGAGAGCGCTGATCGCGAGCGAGCAGCAGGATGGATCTTCATACCCATCCTCGCCGATGATCCTGAGGCACTCTTCGAAGCACTCGAGCCCCAGGGAAGTCTCCTCCGTTTCCGTGGCGACGACTCCCAGATCGTACTTGATCAGCGCTCGTACGTGCTCCTTGTCAGGGCTGTCCGTTTCGGTCTGGCCGATGAGTTCCAGCAGCTCTTTGAGTATTTTCTTAGCTTCATACTTGGATCGGTACGGCTCTGTCGGCGGGTCCGACAGACTTTCGATGTCAATTAGTTTCCGGGCACGCTTGTATTCGTTGCGAATCTCTTCTAACTTCGAATCCCACGCCGCCGTGACCGCCATTTTGAGATGATGCTTTTGTGGAGTCCCCAGTCCCTACTCTTGGTCCCTGCCGTCCCTACTCACCTTCCCTGCGTTTTGCATAAAGTCCCTCCTAACACTAGAGATCAGTGGTCCCTACCTCTGGCTCTAATCCCTACACCACCATGGCTCACACCAAGGCCGTACGAGCAGTACGGGCCCTGCACTGCCCGATTTTATACTCGAAGGCGTTAAAAATTAACAAAAGTTACATTGTAGACGCGTGCAAACCTGTCCGCTGTAGTCTCAAAATTCCCTAGGGCGACTTGGGTTTCAGTAACGTCATACATACGTCACTCAGTGGCGGCCTTTTTCGCCTTCGCGCTTTCACTGTTTTTTGTTTTGTTGTTTTTTTCGTTGTGCCGTTGCGAGGCGCTGGTGGCTGTAGTGATTGTCGTCATGGCGACGAGTTTGTACAGCATAAACACCTCGCAGGTCTCGCAGCACGCTCCGCGTTGTAGACTGTCGTCCTGTCGTCGACAGACTCGACGATGCCAACGTGAGAAAGCGGACTTTTGAACCCTTCATGTTTAACGAGCGCATTAGTGACATTCTAACACGATAGCTCTTCATAAAACCCGATGAAAGTGAAAGTGAGCTAATTTCAAAATTAAATCGCTCATTCCCCTTTTCTTTCTTTTTTGTATTTAGAGACAATATTTGGGACGCTGCAATCGAGCTCCAGAGGAAAGCAAGGCAAGAGGGTAACTCGATCGCTTGGCAAATATTTTGCTAGTGGTATAATATTTCTTAGAAATTTTCTTTGATCTCTCCGCACGTTAATTTGCTTGATTTAAAGCTATTATTTCATTTCTAGAATCATCTAGAAGAAACGAATCCACGCTGCTGTTTGTAGGAAGCAAACAGAGCGTAAGTTTGGATGTAATACCTTTCTCTGCATGTTTATAAATAACGCTCTTTATTAACTGCTAACTTTTTTTTTCTAGGGAAAAACAAGCCTTATGTACCGGCTGGTCGACAAGGCTGAAGCACCCAAACCGTCCCTAGCTTTGGAGTACATTTTTGCGCGGAAATCCAGAGGAACCAGCACCGTGTAATACCAAGTTCTAACGGTTAATTGTGTCCAGTGGCGCACCAACTTGTTTTTGAGTGGGGGGGGGGGGGGGCAAACCAGACCCCCCCCCCACCAGGACCAGGGGGCGGTGCCCTTGGTAATCCTTGGGCGCCGCCGGCCAGTGTTTGTCCTGCCCAGTGGCGGCTGTTTCGGGGGGGGGAGTGGGGGAGGGGAGGCAATACACATGCCTTGCCCCCCACTCTGAGAACTGGGGGGGAGGGGGAAAGCGCCCTCCTTGTCCCCCCCCCTCCGCCCGGGTTGGTACGCCCATGATTGTGTCATTGTTATAGCTTATACATTTTGACATTTGCGATTTAATGACAATGGTATTTCATGGCTATCGCTGTGATGAATGGGCAGATGAAAATTTACAAGAGCAAAAATACAGTTACAAACAGATCTTGCCTGCGGGTTGTAAGACATGAGTATATATGAATTAAACATTTTAGCTTGAGGAGAAGGGGAAAGGGGGGGGACGCATTAATGGTACAAGACAGTTGATACCTGACCTCCAATAAGGCCAATTGTTCCCATTTACAGTATTTCTTACAAAAATCTTGTGTTTTGATTTCATGTCAAACATGTAAATTTTAGATACATTTTTTTATTTTATTTTCTTCCGTTAGGTAAAAGAAGTGAGCCATATCTGGGAGCTCGCTGGTGGCCTGGCTTCGGCACATCTGCTCGAGGTGCCTGTCAACAAGAAGTCCCTCCCGTAAGGAATTCCCCAATGTCTCGTGGTTGCGCCATTCATGCAACTTGCTGGTGCAGAAAGTGTGCATTTGGTGTGAAGTGCTTTCGACATGTGTTTCAATGCGGGCTTTGCTCACACCTATGACTTTGTTGGCACGCGCTGACATGCCAGTGCATGCTTCAACCTGTGTCTAAAATGCTTCTGACACGTGCACCGCGCATCGGTGGTAATCAGTTTGTCGAATGACGTTTTATCGACAGATTGTTTCTTTGACATGCAACATTTCATTGACAGCTAGTTTCCTCGAAAGGCTTGCCACAGTTTCATTAACACATGGTGCTGGGGGCTGTCCTCCTCCATGCCGGACCCTGCCAACATTTGAGCTGCGCTTGCATTTAAATATTATTTCGAATTGCATTTTGTCTGGGCGGAACTTAACATCTCAGTTTGACCACGTGCTATAGGTCCCGGTTCGCCTTGCTTGAGCTGTCAGTATTGTTTCGTGCGCCATTCTTTGACAGCGTTTTAAGGTATACAATATGCACTTTTCTGGTTAGTTCCCACCAAAGTTACTTTGATGGCGAGTACCTTATGGCCAGAAGCAACATTTACTAGGGGCTGATTCCAACAGTGTACTCAAAGTGACGATGATGGCTGTTCTGCGGTCCCGAAATCCCCAAGACAATAAGTGAGTCAATAAACCCTTTGCCAAGAGCGAAGTGTTGCCGTGTCATGTTCATCCAGACGTAGGGTATGGGGGAATCAGAAACGAATCACACAACCTTCGGATGTTTCGTCGTGCTGCTGGTTTTCGCAACAAACTTTTTGTGTCTCGACTGTTTTATGGTGGAGAAAGAGGAGGGTGGGAGGCCTATGTAAACACGCCTCAGTGAATCACGCGCAAGCCTTTTGCTGCTTATAAATTTATTTACGTTGCAGGAGCATGTGCTCACGAAACAAGTTTTTATGAAATACCACAGCGTTAACGAAACATATGTGTCCATGAAAAGTTTTCCACTAAACGTGGTGTCATTAAACAGGTTTCGACGAACAATTACGGTCCCGTACCGCATTGGAACGCTGGCAAGATTGCTCCTGCAAAAAGATGCATCTCTCAGGGAAAGGTTGATGTCATATTGATCTTTCTGCTAGAGGGCATATTTAGGAAGATTAATAATATTTGGTACAAATATATAGGTTTTTATTACTTTTTAAAGGTATGGCTACAATTCAAAACTTTCTGGGCATCGTCAAAAACCATTAAATGAGTGCACTTTACAAAAATATAAGGCACACCCAGCATATTAAGGCGTTCCCCCAAGAAATCCACAAAATTTGGGCATGTTTGCGTCCTTCTCGACGCGTCCTACAATTTCCAGCTGCCATGTCTCACTTGCAGCTTCCACAATGTGCTACCCACACCTTGAGCTCGGGCAACCGCAGTAACGCTACGACCTTGCAGTGCCACGTGTTCTAGTTTCTCCAGCGAAAAAAAACAGAAGTGACTGCAATTTGAGTTTTAAGGCTGGTTCACACACTTACGTTTGCTTACAACTGAGTTCTTGTGATCACTTACAATGAGAAAACACGCTGGCACCATCTATGAGGTGGCCTAGGACCTGCATATCACTAGAGCAAAGGTTTTGCAGTATTTGTGAGATCAAATGTATGCTACTATCTATGATAAATGGTCGTTTATATGACATTGTCAAAGGTTTATCGAGTTAGTAGAGAAAGAATGATGTGCAAAAAGAGTAGGAAATATACGGAAATCGCAAGGGTTCCAAGGCTATCCAATAGATGGTGCCAGTGTGTTTTTTTGGAGTAAGAGATCACAAGAGGTTTTAACACACTCGGTCGTAAACAGTCGCAAGTGCGTGAACCGGCCAGTGTTTAGGTCAACTCGGTACGTCCTTGGTCTAACCGTAAACATTGCAGGGCATTATCTGTTGTCCTGGCGGTCGACCTTTCGGCGCCCGAGGTGCTGTGTACCTCGGCTGAATCTCTCCTCAAGGTTGTGCGTTCCCGGGTGGCAGCTGTCATTGAGGATGCGCAGAGGCTGGACAGGGCTTACGGAGAGGCGGTCCAAGAAGCCGCTGCTGCCAGAATTCCTGAAGGACATCCGGTGCGCACTCTGTATATTTCCTCGTTATGACATTCTTTCAGAGGACAATGGAATCAAAAGATCCCGTGTCACAGTAAAGCGGCTTGAACCCCAATCTGAATTAAACATTGTGGTCACTGCACGTACAGTGACCACAATATATCTAACTCGCATTGTACATACACTGATCATATGCATATGTTTGTTTATTTAATGAGTGTATGTACATGTGATGAGCTGGTGATGATGTGGTGAGCCAAATGATGGTGATGGCATGTGATGATGGTGATGGCATGTGATGATGTGGTGAGCCAAATGATGATGAGGGCATGTGATGATGCCAAATTCAATTAAATACAACGGGGATAAGTTTCATAATCCAGCTCTAGTTGGTTGATTTTCCCCCGGGTTACATTTTAAGTAGCTCTATTAAGGTGAGGATGGGATCTTGAAGAATTAAAACAACTGGGTGGCTCGATGTTGGAGCTAGAGGTTGGAGATTTGCGGGGGTTATGTCGGGGATAAAGTGAGTAGAGTAGGTGTGGTTGACTTGTTAAGCAGGTCGGTTTTCCATGCGCCGCAGGACAAAGGCCTCCTGGACGTTTTTCCCGTGCCGCTCGTGATTGTGGGAACCAAGTACGACATCTTTGAGGTGAGCGCGACTTTAGTTCCTTTCCGTGGCGCCGCCTGCAGGGGCCACTTCCCTGCAGAACTTTGAGCCGGAGAAGCGCAAGGCGCTGTGCCGTTTCCTCAGGCACCTGGCTCACGGGCAAGGTGCCTCGCTGCTCTTCACCAGCCTCAAGAATGAGGCACTCGCTTCCAGGGCCAAGGCTGCACTGAGCCAGCTCGCCTTTGGCTCGGGCACTGGGTAATGTATTCTCCGGCGAAGACCAATGGCCAGCAAAGGCTGTTTTAGGCTGGTTTACACATTTGTGTTCGAGCGGGACAGGGTGTGTCACAACCACACTTGTCGCCACCCAGGGGCGGATGCAGGAATTTCCTGAGGGGGGGGTCAGGTGTTGGGTTATGTTAGGTTAGGTTAGGTTAGGAACCCCCTCCCCATCTCCTTCGTTTTACGCCCTAAATTTTACACATGCAGAAATCAAGAGGGGGTCAGGACATCCGGACCCCTCCTAGTCCGCCCTGTCGCCACCTATGAGAGAATGCGCTGGCGCCATCTGTCAGGTGGCCGGAACAATCACAATCTGCATATATGTTTTTAGATTTTTATGCATTGTTCTTTTATTATAGGCTCCATTAATAATTTTATAATGGTAATAAAGGTATCATTTCTCATAGATAGTGCATGCATTTGATCTCGCAAATACTGCAGAACCTTCAATCTAGTTGTACAATGATCGGAAGTCTTCCAGGGCTTCCTGATAGATATGGCGCCAGTATAGTTCCCTCATCGAAAGCGGTTACAATTGCTCCTGGTGCTCTCGGTCACATCTCAGCGCAGATGTGCGAACCGGTTGTTACTTTTCTATAGTGCCCAGAATGCATCTTCGATCGGCGTGTTTTAGGGATGTCGCAAACTTTTGTCAAACCCGAAGTTCGACGTCCGACTGGTTCGGCGAACTTTCGACCTTTTGGCAAAGTTCGCCGAATTTCAACTAATGAACAGTGTTGCCTGTCTTCCACACAAGGTTTCGGGTTCTGCCAAACAAATAATTTATAAAGCAGTAGTTTATTTTGTATTTTATAAAAAGGTTACCAATGTTTAGAGAATATAAAGCAAATATATGTAATTTTGAAGCTTTAGTTACTTTAATGATGTGAAGCAATAAAGTAATACATCCAACATTAAATACTACAATTTTCCTCCAACAGGCGGCATCAGCTCGTTCTTAAATGTTTTCACGTGCGCATAAAAGTCGAACTTCAGTTGAACTTTTTTTAAACTTTGCTTTAGTGGTTTCAAAAAGTCGAACCTGCGCAGGTTCGCAACTTCCCTATGGTGTGTTTGGTGTCGTACACCTCCCACACTTATAAAGTTGTCCTGAAGTGGCAACCAGTCGCACCGCAGGAGCCAGCATGCCGATGTCGCAACCCTGGCGGTTGCTCGTAGAAGCTCCGGCAAAAAGGACGAGCGAATGCAAGGGTCGCTGTTGTCGCAGTGTCTCAACTTGTGGCTGCCGAAGGTTATTCCTTCGTTCTGAAAGGAGTCGGGTTATTGTGTGCATTTTTTGGAAAGTAAAAGCCTCAAATACCAGCATCTTATTCTGTTAAAGACCAAGCACACTGGCACAAGGCTGACCCGAGATGCAATAGATCCCTTTTCTAAATGATCGAACATCAAGAAGCAGGCTGCGAGTCTAGTTACATGTACTGATGTTGGTACTTGCAGCAGTAATTAACTTCTCTTAAAAAAAAAAAGAGATCTAAATTAAAGCACATGCATTCGTTGACGTCTTATTTTAACAGTTTGCCTCTAGTATTTTGTACCGATGAGGCGAGAGCTTGCAGCATGTGTACCTACGTTCCCAGCATTCTCTTTGGTGCTTCGGTGATTTTGCAGAGAGATTGCAGAACGCAACTAAAAGAAGCTGGAACTGCAAGCCAAACATGACCACCAGCATGCTCTTGCTGCCGGACCAGTTATCCATTTTTCCTCCCTCCGAACTTTACAACGTGCTCCGAGCGACTTTGAAAGCTCTGCCACACTGGTAGCTCATTAGCTCACAATTGATTGGCCACTTGCTTAGTCACCTTGTTGGCTACTCAGCCAACACCGAGACTTCAGCCAGCTTGTTGGGCATGAATTAAGGACATTAGGAACAAAGACAGACGTCTACAGGCCCTCAGCTTACGGCAGTATTTTTCTTTTTAGGAATTGTGCTCCAGAAAACTTCAGTTTTGAAAGAGAGAAGTGGGAAAAAAGGCTGGGCTATAGCTAAGCAGACACAGTAAAAGACTTAATCAAACAGCTAGCGATCTGCTTACAACATCCTTCTATACTGAGCTTTAACGTTTTTGTTCCACATTGTCAAGACTAGTGTAGTTTCTACAGTGCTGTAGATCTGCACTGCTGTCAGAGCATGTGGATTTGTCTTGCATCTGGTTCGCACGTGTTCGCACGTGCTTTCATGCGAAAGATACACCAAATGAAGTCACATGCTTGCACAGGTAGTGGTAGCAGCATTGGAGCACTGTAGAACCTATGCTAGTCTTGAGAACTTAGCACAGAAGAAATGATGCCTTACACAGCTGTTCTTTTCTGAGCACACAAACTCCGTGTTTTGTGGCAAATATCTTTTTTTTTTAGTTTGCTTTGTAGTTTAAATATAAACCTGCCAAGAGAAACTTGAGAGATGCTAAAGGAGGAGATGCAGCATACAGTGGCTTTGTTTGGTTGCCTCCTACCTTGACTGCATTTTTCATCCTATGAGCTGCAACAGTTCACCGCTGATCTTAGCTCCAGGCTGTTTTGTTGAAACAAAGCTCTGCTGGGGATCTGGCGAGCCCATCTTTTTTTCTTCTAGGGTAAAATGACTCACAGAAAATTCCTCAGATGAGGTGCATAGCAGCTAGCCTCATCTTGTGCTTTTTCTCATCTCTGTGTTTCTGACATGCCTAAAGCCGGTCTTTTATTAGCCTTTTTTGTATGACATCCTTTGTGCCTAGGCATTGTTTTTTAACCTAAGGTTGCTGCCTCGTTGTTGAGTCTGTTCCTGATGACGTGAACAAATTCCACTCATTATTTTTTGCTCGGCACGATCCATTTCCAGGAAGGGTTCCACTGTGGACTACAACAAGCCTCTCAACATAATGTTTGGCGAAGATTCCTTCGAAGCAATTGGTGAGCAATATATAAAAACAAATTGGTTAACTCGGCATGTCTGCCAGCAGCTGGGAAGCCCATAAGACCTGGAATCTGCGGGCAATTTAGTCTCAAAAGTTTGGTTTTAAACATTGTGGGTGTCTGTGTCGGGGAAATTTGTGAACTACTATTGTCTTTTTGGTATGCTTACAAGAGACCCAAACTCAATGCTGGTAGCTTGATCAGTTTACCCAAAACTGTAGACACCAAAACCTTTTTGAGCTTTTATGGGGGTGACCCCCCACAGTAATGCACCCTCATTATCATTACTGGTGGCTCTAGGTACTTTGTTTTCTCTGAACTGGTCTTTTGTGGCAGAATAGTTGAGGAATTTGTGAGTTTAATCAATGCGGGTGGTCGCTGGATAAAAGCACAGACCTGCAAGAAGTCGGCGATGTCATTGCAGGGAACAAATGTGGCAACACTAGGAACAATGGCCAGCGAATAGCTGGACTGCCTATTCAGTTCCTAATCCACTGCAAGTGGAGAGCGGGACATTGAGAGGCATTGAAGATTCAATCATCAGCCGTGTACAATGCACTGCCCTGTGCTTTTACTGACTGTTAAGTCCCCAATGTCCAGTTCTTCTCTGAACAGAAAGCAGTCAAGCTCATTTCTCATGAAGAACAACTGTTGTCTGCTATTCAGACAGCTCACATTTGAAGAGAACTTGGCCTGAAATGGCCAATCTCTAGTTCCTTAAGGGTGAAACTTCGTAAAAAGGAAAACAAATACGAGCAAAGCCGTCACATATTTGTGACCTCAATGTGGCAGGCATCAAGTTGTTTTACCATATAGTTTTCCACGGAAGTACATGATCTCAGGTATACACTCATTCATTCAGGTGAGAAGTCCACATTACAGTAGGCTCGCAGTAATTCAAACCCAGATATTACATACCTCTGGTTCATTCAAACAAATTTTTTAATTTTGGTTGTCCCGTTATGTTTTTAATGTATCTATAAGCCGCTTATTTCGAACAATGTTTTCGTGTCATTCACACTCTTTGTTTTCGTGGCCCTGTTGAGCGTGCTTCTTACCGAGCGTCGATTGCACTGCAAAAAGCAACACCCGTGGAAGCAAGTTCCACGGGTGTTGCTTTCTGCTGTGCACCGGTGCTTAGTGAGAGGTGCACTCAACGGGCCAAACTTCATTTTGTTCATTTTGAGGATGAGTAAACTTATCTCATACCATTTACACATTTCACCAGTGTTTTTTGTGTAGGTTTGTGTAGTAGGTCTGTGTAGACGAAACCATCAAATATCTGCTTTGTATGTATAGCCATCCATGCAACAAATTATATTTTATCTTCATCATATTTGGCAAGTTTTTAATAATTTAAACTTCTGATAATTCAAGTTCATGGCTTCCTGAGTTTGTACTCCACACTCTGGCTGGTATAGCCCCTCTGTGCCAGACTGTGCCCACCAATAATTGCATCTTTGAAGAAAATCAGAATGTGCATTGTAGTCAAGCAACTTATGAACCAAATTAATGGCACTTTGAAATGCCTGTGCCCTATATAAAGCATTAATGCGCCACAAAAAATACAACAAAAGGAACAAATCACAATTATATATTTACAAAAAGTAGGTGTAAGAAATGGGCACTTTGCCAAAAATGCTTAGCAGCCACAATTTGGAAGTATGAGCCTCAACAATCAATCACTTTTTATTTTTTCAGATGGGTCCCACCCAAGCAACACCAAAACTTCGACATTGATGTCAAAGTATGTATTTTTAACATTTTGTCAGTATATAGTTTTATTAATTCTTTGACAATTCATAAAAAGGTCCAGACTAGCTAGTTTCTAAATCAGTCAGCATTCCTTCTCTGCACTCCTGAAATGTGATTGACAAGCATGTATAGGGTGTCCCAAGTGTTCTGCTGTTAAACATGCCGGCAAAATCGGCACCTGCCCATAGAAAATCTCAAACTTTCACCAAATGTGCACTGAGCAGGTCAGTTTTACTGTGTGAAATGACTACAAGGTGCCGTTCTCTTTCTGTAAAAAATTAGAGCAAAAAGCTTGCCAAGTCAAGGTTGAGGGCGTTGGCAGATGACTGAGTTAGCGATGCTATTTATCTGTGGCACCATCTCCCGGTAGACGCAGCAAGCAGACGACGCACTCTGTTGTCTGCTCGCTGCACTTATTGGGAGATGGCGCCACAAGTAAATAGCGTCGCTAACTCGCTTGTGTGTGAACACGCCCCACCTTGACTTTGACAAGTGTTTTTCGCTCTGATTTTTTTACAGGAAGATACTGCACTTTGATATTTCGCACGGTAAAATCGACTTGCTCAGTGTACACTCGCTGAAAGTTTGAGCTTTTGGTGTGCAGGCGCCGATGTTTCCGGCTCGTTTTACGGCAGAAGGTCCTACATATCACAAATTGCACAATCTATTGCGAAATAGCCTTGCGCTTTTCATCGGCCATTGAATTTATTTTCTTCCTATTCACAGCTCATACAACCTGGTGAAGCAACAATTCATAGATTATTTCCCACAAGTGGTAAGCAGCCTGATATGTAGTTTAAAATTTGAGAGGAATAAATAACGTCTGACAATAATATTTGAATACCTCTGCTTCCAGGAGCAGAAAAGTGTGGTTCCCGAAGACCCAGCAAGGGATCCTTACTTCAAGGAGAAAGACATTGATATCATGAAGGCCCAAAAAGAGAAAGTGAGACCTCGTGTGACCGTTCACCGTATCTTCCTAATTCTCGCGACATTGTTCCCTTTCAGGAGTTGGAGGATTACCGTAAAACACGGGAGCAAGAAGCAAGGGCGAAGAACCTTCTCGGTTGGGATTAGAAATCGGACGCGTCGCACGAGCTCCACTAAGTAAAAATAATAAAATACCATAGGTTTGTCATTTCTGCTTTGCTCTTCTGTCATTCAACTCATGTACAGTCTGAATTGTCTTAGTCACTGAGTCAGGACATCGGTCTAGAGACGGCAGGCAGAATTTTCAGTGCTCCTGCCTCCAGTGCGAGTTTCTCGCCTTCAATAATGCTTCGGCGTCTCTTGATCTCAGCCGAAGCACGGTGGAAGGCATGCTGGAGGCGGAGCTTCTACCGCCTTCTAAACATGACGCAATAATATCCAACGCTGACGAAAACGAAATGCAAGCTTCTGCGGCCGCGCTTGACAGCATTTTCTGAAACCACCAACTCCTACGTTGGTTTCGGTTTCGTTTTCGGAAAGAGACACATAAAATTTTGGGACATTCCTTTTCAATAACATTTTAAAACGTTCTCAAATTTCAATAAAAGGTAAGTGAGTAAATTTTCTTTGTTAAGATCTAAGGCTAACTTAAATCGTAAAATTGTAGAGGTTGCCATAGCAGCGCTAAAGAACGCAAGTGGTAAGTGGCGTGATCGGCGGCATCGGCGGCTCTCATCGGAGGCGGTAACGGCGTAATCGGAGGTCGGTGCTTGATCGTCCGCTATCGCATCGTCGGGGCTTCAGGCGATGTTCAGGGTATCATAGAGTAGAGCGTAGAGTGTACGAAAAGGAAACAAAAATCTAAATCATACCGGCCGCAGTTTGGCTGCTTCAGTGCGAAAACCGACTGCGTGTGCCCACCGGTTTAAAAAAAGCGTTATCCAAAGTGACTGCCGCCTCGGTCAATAACACCTTTCTCCAAGGAGCCCTTCGCGCCCTAACAACTTGAAGAAACAGCATTTCGTGGTAAGTACTTTTTTTTATTATTATTGTGAATGTTATTATTATTATTGTCGCTTTTGCTCGACTGTCGGCTGTAACTCTCGACCCATGGACAGAAACACATGTTGACTGCTACGTTTGGAACGTCACCCCAGCTGCACGGCGAATACGAGCCGTGTTTTGCAGCTCGTAAATTTTTCCCTCCTTTTTTTTTTTTTTGTTAATTGCAGTCGCTGTTTTAAAATTCGGAGTCGGATTGTTCTTACGTAATATATGATGGTTGATGTCATAACTGCGACACTTGGAGATCTCAGGACAACCTGTATGTTTAGCTATGCACGCTGGTATAGTCATATGCATTGACAGGTTAAAGTGGAAGCAACGCCCACCTCTTCCCACTTTAGCATAACGAGCGCTGGAGAGGAGGTCGCGTCCTCTCCAGAATTCGCCCTGCTAAAGTAGAAAGAGGTAGGAAGACCTTCCACTTTACTCTTAAACGGACACTGACAGGGTATCTATGCTCCCCGAGGATTTTATTTGAACATGACTATAATGAGAGCCCAACTGCCCAGAACATAATTTGCAGGTCTAAATTCCTGATTTTCCACTGAAACATTAAATTCCATGCCGACTTCCCACTGAACACGAAGTTGCTCTATTAGACGTCTAAAGAGCGTCTTTGCAGGACGAGCAAGAGGTCCTCTATATGTCTTGGCAAGACGTGATAGCGAAAGACGTATTGAGTCATCTTGTAGCCGCCCTGTAGACTTCATAACGCTACGATTACTATGATTAGTAGTGGCTATTTTTCAGTGTTTAAAAGAAAATAGAAAATCAAACCAAAAATTGGGGTGGGTTACCTTTCGGTGATGGGGCATCTCTCGGATTGTGCAATGAGTACAAACAATTGCACGACCAACAATGCATGAAACTTCGCCGTCGTAGTGCTTCATAGGCTAAAGAAGCGGAGACAAAAAAAATAAAAAAATAATGCTGTGTCAGGTGTAGCTACCTGATTCCTGGCCATGAGCTTACGTGCTAGTGTTTCGGTTTCGAGCAGCTGAGGTTTCTAGCTTTATATGTGACTCTGTAGCAAAATATTGCTTGGGAAGTCTCCTGACACCCTATTAAATTGCCTGGCGAAAAATGTAAAAGCATTTTTTAAGGAGTGTCTGTGTCCCTTTCTTTGCCCTGTCACCATGACTTGTCGCAGCTCTTGTTGGACAGTGGTACTAAAGTCACTGATAGCTTAAGAAACGCAGTGCATAGCAACTCCGGGGCATCTTATTAGCACTCTGCTGCTAACGAGATTGCGGCGTAAGTTGCTGAGAACGCTAGAGAACAGGTCAACTTTGTGTTCCTCAAGTGCAGTTCCAAGTCCACAATATTCACGCAACGTTATAAAACCAGATGTTCATTTTCTGCTTTTTTTTTTCAGTTATTTTTGGAAGTTAGGCACCATGTCCAGCACTCGTAATGGTATCTTCATTTTTAGGAGTCTCACGCTTTTTTGCGCAATTTCTTTAAAAAAAAATGGTACTCGTATAGAGCTGCTAGATCAAGCAAATCTTGGGCCCACTGCAGATGCTACGTCTATCAGGTGTCACTGTCAGGCTTCTGTCAATAATTCAATTTTTGTAGACCCATCATTTCACTGAATATAGTAACTGGTCCATGCTTTCATTTGGTTGTTTCTTCCGGTGGGAAAGTGATGGTGTGTAGGTGGTAAAAAAGCAGCTGCCCTGCGAACCTCACTACATTTAGATCGCCAGTAAAAAGGAAGTCACTTATAACGTGCAGTTCACTCAACCAAAGGCTGAGTCACACATTGGTGTTGAGCGTGTGCTGTGACCACTTACAACGGGAGAACATGCTGGAGTCATCTATGGAACACTTTCGCTCCCCAAATAACCGGACTGAAGGTTTTGTGGTATTTGCGAGATCGAATATATGTACACTATCTATGAGAAGTGGTCGTTTATAACGTTGTCAAAAGTTTTACGAGCCAAAAAAGAAAGAATGATGCGCGGAAAAAATAGGAATTATACAGAAATGCCAAGTGTGTTTCAAGCTACGTAATACATGACCCTAGTGTGTTCTCTCGTTGTGAGAGATCCCAAGAGGTCTTAAGGCACTCGGTCCTAATCAGTCGCAAGTGTGTGAACCAGCCTTAAGAAGTGACGCTGCCGAGAAACCTTGAATAACGACGATGACTCCACCGTTTGTCCTTACAGCGGCTTTTCCGTCGGTGAAAGAAGGCCGCCCACCCTCGCTCGCAACTATCGAGAGGTCATCATGAGTGTGAGCCTCAACGGCGAGCACTTCGAGGACATCTTGTCGGACCGCCGCACCAAGGGCGACCTGTCGTGGTGCACGCGGCAGTGGAGCTGCCCGCGCTACCGCTTCCACGCCGCGCGCACACCGCTGGAGATCAAGCAGAACGTGCTGGACAGCGCCCGTGTCCAGGCGGCCATCACCGAGGCAGGTTCTACCTTCGAGTCTATTTCTATCTAGCACCGACTATGGTGCCTGGAACGAGTCTTCGACTGGCGCGTTTAGTGTCCCATACCGCCCGTGCTCCGAAAAGTGGTCCCAAAGTGTAAAAAGACGACGTTGCGGAAGTCGGCGTCGTATGCTGTTGGACGTCGCAATCCTGGCGGTTGGTCTTAGGCCTGAAAAAAAAGCAGGAACGAACGCTGAGTGTCGCTGTCGTTGTGGCATCCCAACTCCTGGCCGCCGAGGCTTCCGTGAACCGTCAAGATGGAGAGCGACCTACAGCAGAAGAAGCGTCTGCTGCACCCACCGCCGGTGCTGTGCCACTGCCAGTATTGCGGCAGGCAGCGCGATGACACTTTTGCAGCGACATCGCGAGGCAATCGAGGGACCTCAAAGGGGCACGCGGTAATTGCACTGGTCGAAGACGCGTTCCTGGCAACGTAGTAACGACAAGGAACAAAGAAGACCGCCTAACTCCCTCCCACCGGTGGCGACTCCAGGTGAGCCATGCCCAGCAAGCGTCCACGCGCGCGGAGGTTGCGGAGGAGGCGAGAAGGTTCTGGAGGAGATGGGGCACAACATGCGCATGGGCAACATCCGCTTCCTCGGCTACCTCTTCAGCAAGTCCTACAAGAGCATGTACCGCTCCATCTACGTCTCCACCGAGGGCATGGACAGGGTGAGACACAGCTGGCGTACTGTAGGCAGGGGTCAGTTTTTTTCTATAGACTTTTTCGTGTTTACAAACACAAGCTGTCTCTTGCCTCCCAAGAGACTTCCGGTTGCCGCGTTTTGGCAGGCCTTCCAAGCCTGTTGATGTAAGAATGTAAGATGTAGGAGAAATCACGAAGCTAGGGAATTAGTGAGCTCCTTGTGCAGTGCTATTTGGTGTATAACATGGAATTGATCGTCTTGCAGGAGTATTACACAATCTCCAATAAATTTCTCACTAATCGGTCCTTTGGTTAACCATCTGGAGAAGTGGTCATAAAATATTTCATGAATGTTGCAAAAAGCGGTGTTATGGGATGTTTGTCTTCTCATTTGACTGGGAGATTGCGGGGACATAAAATGCAGCAGTGCCAGCTTTCGGACATTTTAAAAAAAGGGCCTATAGGGACGTTGTACGACCATGGCATCTTGAATAGACCATTTCGGAAATAACGGATGCTTCAGCAAAGGCCTTCAGAAGTCCTTAAAAATAGGGTGGTTGAGAAGAAAAGAAACTGGAACAAACTGCTAGTCACAGCAGATGTCAGGGACAGCAAGAAACATTCTCATTAGCTAAATAATTAACCAAAATTTACTTTCTTTCATCCTACGAGAGAGGCGAAGCAGTAGCTCTGCGCCTTGGCCATGGGAGGGAAGGACTGCTGGTCCAAAGATGTGCGCTGAATCCCTTTTATAAAAGAAGGAAACATAAAAAAACGTCAAAATAAACAAATGTTTTTTTAATGTTGTCAATTGTTGTATTTTTTTTTCTTTAAGTGAGTAGGTTCAGTTGTTTTTTAATGATGCACAGAAGAATTCTTAATTGGATCCATATGTTTAATTTCACTAATTAAAAGGTTTATCAGTAAATTCTGGTAAATTATTTAGCTAATTAAATGCTGTCCCTTTATGTGTCACCACATAAAGGGACAGCATGGCCGTGGCTAACAATTTGTTCCCAGAAAGAGATTTTTTCTTTTTTAGACACCCTATTTTTAGTGATTTTTTAAGTCTTTGCTCAGACACTTTGTATGTGACACCTCCATTGTCTGCTTGATGCATTACGACAGTCCGATGTGCGGCACGTGAAAGGTCACCTAGAAATAGAAGAGTGAAGCTGACGTCGGTTCGTTTTGCGACATCAAAACACAAAAAAGCAGAAGGAAAGCCAAATAGAGTTTGTATGACCTTGATTTATGTCAGTCTTATTTTTTGTGCTTTCTAAATGCACAATGATGAGAGATGATGAATCGTACCGCTTGATGTACGAAGCATCAGAGTCGGCTCGAGCATACGTCGGAGCGACCGCAATTTCCCACGCCGCGCTGCACGATGTGGCATAGCCGTGAGGCGTCCTGGGATTTTCCAGAAAGGTCTATCAAATTTCTGACTTGCAAGAACGTCAGCGTTCCACATGGTGCTCATGCTGCGAGCTAAAAACAAAAGTGAATAAATTAAGTTCTTTTAGAGTCAGGTTAGCACGAGCCACAACAGTTTTCTTCCCACCCCTCTGGGTCCGCTCGACGCTCGGCAGGTGTTTGCGCTTTACAACCCTGAAGGCCCGTGTGTCGCTGGGACATCCATTCTTCATATGTGGCGTGCAAAGCTACTCTTTGGTCTGGTTGCCGCGCTCCATACAAAGCATGAATGTCGCAGGGATTAAAAAAATAATATGTAAACTCCTGTAGCATAATGGAACGTGAGAAAACGGCACTGTGTGGATGTGCCTTGAGTGCTCAGTATGTAAGCATATAGGTAACGTCACATAACATAACGTAAGCAAAGGGTGCTGTGTGAATCGGCATTACGTCAGATTGTGGTGACACATAAAGGGAAACGAAAAAAGTAATGTGGTGTTCAAAGCAGTGTCTACAACTGAAATTATATTCAATATAGATCAGAAACCAAAAGAATTGAAATTAAGTTGATTGCTTAGGCACAAAAACATTAGAACAGATACGGATGCGAGGAAGCTCAAATGCTCTACTCATGGCGGCGCTGCTTTTTGTGCTGTTTAAACGCAACAACATTTGAAAAGATGCGGATGCGAGGAAGCTTGAATGCACTGCTTTGTCGCACTTCTCTCCTGCCAAATGCGGGGCCTCAGACCTGCTCGCGTTGCCAGTATCGCAGGGCTGCCGTTGAGAACCCCGTGCTGCTGCTGCCGACCCACCGGAGCTACAACGACTTCCTGCTGCTCTCCTACGTCTGCTTCTACTACAACGTGCCGCTGCCCGTCATCGCTGCGGGCCTCGGTAAGCGATGTTCGGAATCCTCGAAGAAACGTGGCGAGGGCTGGAAAGGCTCCCTTACGATCCATCGCAACAGCCTTAAAGGGGCACTAGAGTGGTTTTTGAGATTGTTGAATTATGGTCATAACTCAGTCCTACGGGCTCTAAGCAAGTCTAAGTCCCTGCCCTTGCTCTAAGCAAGGGCATGGGAAGCAATCGCTTTCCATGCCCGAATCGCACACATTGAAGAATCAGTCCGTCGTTGGTTGGCCCCCTTGCCGCGCAGCGAAGCAATCGATCGCAATTGGCTGTCGCATGTCCAACGGTGCCCTCTGGTTTCTGTGCCGAATCGCAGAAAAATGGACATATCACAATCTTTGATCCCAATTTTGATAGGGAAATCGGATGCACATCAATCTAGTATCTCGGGTTTCTTAGAATGCTAAAAGGCCATAGACTGAGTTATGATCAGAAATAGACGATGTCAGAGATCACTTTAGTGTCCCTTTAATGCTAGTGGCAATGCACTAACAGAGCACTGAATCAGGCATCGATGCTGACTTGCATCCACATGTGCTGCTGCGCTCCAAGTGCGCCCTACACCGAGGGAGAGGAGGGGGGGGGGCGGGCGGGGGCGGGCTCAAAGGAGGTGGGGTTGGGTGGGTGGCTGATGCCATCCTACACTTAATGTCTTCGGTGATGGCTCTCCAGTCTCTGGTTACAGTCACCTTTAGTCGGCGATAGGTCAAGAACGCAATAAAAGTTCTGCCCTCTGCTGGGCTTTGGCTGCACGTGCAATGAAGTGCTATCTAAGGCCTCATTCACACAGCCGGCGCCTCTCCCATCCCGACACCGTCACGGGAGTACGCCGGCCGGGTTGACGCGACGGCAGGGTGTCCGAACAGGCCGACGCAAGCTCGAGCGACGGTACGCTGCGACAGCAGGATTGGATTGGTATCGCGAAATTGCTATATTTATTCAGCTGAAATTACAGCAAATCAAGATGATGAATTGTGCCTGAACATTCAAATATGCTCTCTTGTAAATTAAGTGACGTTGCGTCTGCTAGTAGCAATGCCCGCCGAATGAGCGAACAATCGAAAAACAGCACATACAAGTCGTTGGCTCACTGCTGGCAGCCGAGCGACTGAAAAATCTTCCAAAGCATTGCAAATTTTTCTATTTTGTGATTGAGTCGGTTTTCGATGGGGGCGGGACTCCATCATCCGCCAGGGTGTCCGCGTGCCGTAGCCGCTTACCTACGTCGCCTGGCGCCCAGCGAGCACTGCTCCGTCTGAAAACACGGGCTGAGAAATCCTATCTCCCTAACGGGAACGCCTCATTGCGACGGTGACGGGATGGGAGACAACTGCGGCTGTGTGAATGAGGCCTAAGAAGCTGAAGCCAATTGTGCTAGAGGTGGAGCTTCTCCTGCACTCTTAAAGGGGCACTAAGCCACTTTGTGCAATAGTCTATTTATGGTCATAGCTCAATCTATGGGCTCTAAGCTTCCTAAAAATCAAACATTACATTTATGTGTGCCAATATTTTTTTTTTTTAAATCGGTACCACCAGATTGACACCAAATGGCGCCATCAAACGAGGAAGGGCAGGCCCTGCCATTCCTCGTGCTGACGATGTCCTCCGGTGGGTGGAATAGTTTCGAGGTAATCTATATTTTTATGCCGACATTAATAGAGAAATTGGCCATTCATGAATGTAATGTTTGGTTTTTTTGGGATGCTTAGAGCCCATAGATTGAGTTATGACCATAAATAGACTATCGCAGAAATTGGTTTAGTGCCTCTTTCAAGGGATACTGAATCAAAACTTAAAATATTCCCCTCACATTCAGAAATAAGGTAAACACGATAAACTCAATCTGCTCGTGACAATCGCACACTTGTATTTTGAACGAATTGCTATATTTCTCGTTCCAAAGGACCGATTCCAGCGAGCGCTCGAAGATCAGCCATCGAAGAGCGCGATGCATCACAGGAGCTAACCAATTGGCGTCACAGACGTGACGTCAGTTGGTACAGCATGGGCAAAGCTGCTTGGGGGCTGGGCGCAGGTTATCAGCTCTGCCACTTGGCGTCATCAACACGTTACAACCTGGCCGTTTTTGGTTGTCCCTCCTCCCGCCCCCCCCCCCCGCAAGAGTTGAATAGGCCGGCAGAGAAAGAAAATTCAGTTTGACAGGGCTCATGCGCATGCAGCTTGCCGCCGTATTTTCGCGGAGCGCGTTGCTTTTCGGCTGATTCCTTGTAAATAAAGTTTTCAGTGTCTTTTCGAGCGCAGCATCTGGTGTCTCCTTTGTGTGGCCAGAACGTGGCTCACATTTAGACAATAAAATAGGCGCTAAATTTCGTTGCAGTATCCCTTTAACCTGTCACTGACTGCACTCAAATTCCATCTAGCCCATCTAGTTAGAAGCTCACGTTCATTCCACAACAAAGCGAACATCAGTAAAGTGCGAGCTGGTCCTGCCAAAACGTAGCCAGGCAGGCTAAAAGGAGGTGGAACTCTGTGACATAGTTAGAGGTACGGAGTTGATTTTTTGTGCCTCTGCAGGGGAAATTTGCTTAAGATGAAAATTGGGCTGGCAATGACATTGTTTTAATGCAGAATGTATTTTAGGGCTGGTTTCAAGTGTAAAGCATCATGAAACATTGTTCACGAAAACATGACAATCACGGCTGGCGTAAATCTTTTCCAAAATTCAGTGCCATCTGGTAGCTCAAAAGGCAGTTTCACTTTTGATAAACTAAAGGCAGTCATGGAACTGTATTTCAGAGTGCACCGTCACTTTCGCATGTCGAAGGCGGACGAAATTGGCTCTTCGATCACCTCATAGTGCTTTCTCGGTTTGTTTCAGCTTCGATTGTGTAAACCACAAGAACCAACCAGTACAAGGCGGCGACCCATAAGTGTCTCGATTCAAATTTACGCCGTCAAAGGGCTTTAGAGTCACACTCGTACCTAGAAATTGACTAGACCACACTCCGAAACAAACGCTTATGCAGCCGTCCTATCTAAATTTGTGCATCGTGTTGTACTGACGTCTCAAACGTATGGCCCTCACGTACCTCCCACTTGGTTGCATCTTCAACTTCTTCCTTCATCAACTTAGCAAGTCTGGCATCAGTTTGGCACGGATGCCATATGCTGAGATGACGACAGTGATCAAAGTTGGCGGACTGAGTTTGGAAAAGGGTGTTTTGTACACGGAGTGTCCGGTTGCTGTGGCAGTGCGCGCGCTGTGTTGTTGTTCATGAAACTGAGCCACGAGGGACCCTGCAGACTTCTGGGCCTCCCGGCCGTGACAATGCTGTTGCGCAATGGCGGCGCCTTCTTCATCCGCCGGACCTTTGGCACGGACCGGCTGTACTGGGAGCTGTTCCGCGAGTATGTGCATGCGCTGGTCTCCGGGTCGGAGCATTGCCCTCGAGTTCTTTGTGGAGGGCACGCGGAGCCGGTCAGCCAAGTCGCTCTGCCCCCGCACTGGTGAGTGGCCCTTTCGGCCTGCCTGTCACTGCACTCTTAATCTTGTTTCACTTAGGTTCTAGTTATAGCCAGGACCTTTTTGCGAAAAGTTCCGCTTAACAGGGAGGAATCATGTTCCACATGCTTTATACTTTATGTAAAGCAGTGTTTCAGATAATTGTAGACACTTTGTACTTCATACAAATCAGTGTTTCAGATAATTGATAATTATAAATTATAAATGTAAAAAGCACCTTCTGGAAGTTTTAACTGGAGCAGATCAGAACTTAAGTGGAGCAGCACATAGGGGGAATGACAATCCATGTAGCTCTTACATGTTCCAGATTAAAAAAAAAAAGCAATGAGAAGTGGCATTTCACATATCATCCCCAATCCAGATATAAACTTGACTTGTTCCAGAAGGAATAGGGGGAACAATAATTTAACTGGAACCTATGTGGAACCAAATGAAGAGTTTATGGATGGATGAATGTATACGACTGAACCCCTCAAATCAGGCAGTGGCTTGCACCGCCTGACGGACACATTTGATGGAAAGACATAGGTAACTTGCTACAATGGCCTTGGCTGTTTTAGCAAGTTATCTTGTCCTGTTCACCCTATCAGTATCTTTAGTGCTTCTGTCGACGCAATGCTCATCTGGTAAAGATATTGATGCAGTTAGGATAGAGGTAACTAGGGTTTAGTATAAGAATACAATTAAAGTAGAGAAAGATTGAGGTAGGCCCATAATGCAGATGTTTTGCAGGTAATATTTAGTAAAACTAATCACATAATAAGGAAGACTTTTTTTTAAAATCGACTCTACTTAATTGAGGTTCCAGTGCAGTCGAACATCCTATTTAAGCTTCTCTTTGAGTGCCCGACACCCATGGAAACCGTACAAGCCTCTGTTTGTGCGATGGGTGTACAGGGCTCCTGCAGACGGTCCTAGAGCTGTTCTTCACGTCAAGGGTGTCAGATATCACAGTCATCCCCATCAGCATCACATACGACCGCACCCTGGAGGAGAACCTGTATGCCTACGAGCTCCTCGGCGTGCCAAAGCCCAAGGAGTCCACCTCGGTGAGTAGTGACCCCTCCTGCCCCTACTTGAAAGGCATCACGGACAGCAGGGACCCTCCCTATGCGACTCTAGGGACTTGGGAAATCTCCTAGAGAGCAAGTCTATGCAGACTCTAGGGACTTGGGGAACGTTCTGGAGACCAGGTTCTCTATGGCTTGAAGGGACTAGGGATCCTAGGGACACTGATTCCCCAAGTCCCTACAAAACTTTGGGGTACTTGAGGTACCTCCCAGGAAGCAGGTCTATAGATGAGCGCTCTGTAGCGTTTTGAATGGCTCAAGCGGTGGGCACTGGGCACGTGCAGTATCTGATTTCTGCGTGTGGTCATGTGCCAGCACTCATGCTGGCTGATTGTAAACTATATGCTTATTCATACGCTTGCTCCCCGTCCATTGGAACTGACTTGGTGCCACCAGATACAGTGGACTCCCATTAAACGAAACTGAGCTTAAACGGAAAATTCAAATAAACGGAACTGCAAAGGTTGTCTCGGTTGGTTTCCTATCTATTTAATGATAAATTCTTCGGGTAATCGGAACCCCCTTTTTTGCTTACTTCGGTTAAACGGGACCAAAACTGAAACTACCAATGACAACCGCCGGACATCAGAATTGCTACAGCAGTCTCACAACCATGGAGTATGTAATAGCCAAGACGGAGAACACCTTAAAAGGAGAAGGGGTTGTGTTAGAACAAAATTTATACAAATATTAAAAAATGAAGAAATGACGAAATGTTAGGCTAGGTGGCGCAAGCTGCCACCCGTTACAAAGGGTATAGCCATTACTATCCATCCAAGCCATTATAATAAGGCAATCTAATCCAGTGTATCTACCGCCATTAGGGTTAGCGCCTTGTCTTGAACTTGTTGCGCGTCACGTTTACCATCGAGCAGGCAAAACTTCAGTCGTTCCTACCAGCGTCCGCTTGCCGTGTTGTGATGGAAGCGGTAAAAAAGCGGCCACACCAAGCAATTTCACTTGCTACGAAAATGAAGATCCTTCAAGAGCTGGATCATGGTGACTTCTCGAAGATGGAGATTGCAAGAAGTTCAATATCCCGAAGTCTCCACTCTCAAGGATATCAAAGGACAAAGAAAAAGATTCAAGACGCTGTAAAGTGTGGAAGCTTTGCCACTGACCGAAGGCAGATGCAAAAGACGCTTTTTGAAGAAATAGAGAATGTCCTTTTCTTATGGTTTAAGCGCACGTGAAGTGCTAATTTCCCGATCAGCGGCCCCATTCTCGAGGAAAAGGCTGGAGAGATTGCGTCTCAGTTGGGAATTGACAACTTCAAGATGAGCTTGACAGTCGGCTCAGCCAATTTAAAAAGCAGCACGGCCTAGTCTTTAAGACTATTTCTGGGGAAAGTCGCAGCAGTCAACAGAAACCTTTGTAGCAACTGGCAGTAGGGGCGGTTGCAAGAAATTCTGCAAACC